>OY856409.1:737322613-737492613 GCA_963693085.1 Alisma plantago-aquatica | reverse complement strand
ATATTTTGCTTCTGCACTTGATCTAACTACCACCGTTTGCTTTTTTCTACGCCAAGTAACTAGGTTGCCTCCAACAAAGGTGCAGTATCCGGATGTAGATTTCCTATCACATCTACTCCCTACATAATCAGAGGCTGAGTAACAAGAAAGATTGCAATGTCCATGTCTTTTGTACAATGATAGACCTTTCCCTGGAGAGCTTTTGAGATATTTCAGAATGCGACAAACAGCATCCCAGTGACATTGTCGGGGTTTATCTAGGTACTTTCTCACAAACCCTACAACAACAGTAATATTAGCTCTCATGATAGTAAGGTAAATGGGTTTACCAACCAATCTCTTGTATTGGTGGTTATCAACATAGTGTTTGGATCCAGAGGGGTACTGGCCGGCTTGCAACCAAGCATACATGTTTCCTGCAAGTAATCTAGAACACATTTGCGTTGTGAGAGACATACACACGCAGATGACCTGGACACTTCAATGCCTAAGAAAAATTGTAGTTTGTCAAGGTCCTTGGTGACAAAGTGTTGTTCTAGATAGGTTTTAGTTGCCTGAATGTTTGTGTTGTCACTGCCAGATAAGACAATGTCATCAACATAGACTAAGAATGACAAGACCAGCCGCAATTTTCTTGATAAACACAGAGTGATCTTAATGAGAACGACGAAAGCTAAATTTTATGAGAATCTGAATGAGCTTGTCAAACCAAGCGCGAGGACTTTGTTTTTGTCCATAGATAGCTTTCCGTAACCTGCAGACTCGCAAAGAATACTACCCCTGAGCAACAAAGCCAGACGGTTGCTCCATGTAGAATTCTTCATACAGATCTCCATAAAGAAAGGCGTTTTTGACATCCAACTGAAATAATGGCCAATCTTTGCTCAATGTGACAGAATGATAATTTTAATAGAATAAAGTCTAGCTACAAGAGAAAATGTCTCGAAATAGTCCACTCCATAAGTTTGAGTATATCCTTTTACCACCAGGCGTGCTTTCAGACGCTCAATCATGTCATTAGGTTGATATTTAACAGTGAAGATCTGTCGACATCCAATAGTAGGGGAGGCAAAAGGGTGATCCACAAGATCCCATGTCTTGCGGTTAGATAGGGCCTTCATTTCAGTTTCCATCGCTTGCCGCCAGGCAGGAAAGTTAAGTGCCTCTATAGCATTTTTGGGGATAGACACAACAAAAATTGCAGCAGTAAAGCAAGCAAAGCTAGCACCTCAGATTAGTAGAGGCACAGAATTGACTAATCGGATGTTGAGTACAGGAGCGGACACCTTCCTGAAGGCTGATAGGAAGGTGTAATTCAGAGTGTACCTAAGTTGTGTTGTGATCTTCTACCGAAGGAGGATTTGGTTGTTGAGGGGCCATGGAGGGGATAGTAGGCTTTGGTCTTCTCTTGTATACTTTCAACTGTCGTTCTTCAGGTGGCAATTCAAAGCGTGGATCGATATCCACAATATCTGGTAACGGAGTGGGTGCCAAGACCTTACAGGATAAGGAGGCCCCTTTATCAGATAAGTATGGTAGATGTTCGAAGAACACCACATCCGCACTAACATACCAATGTCTCATGTAGGGTCATAACAGCGATGCTTTTCTGGGTTCTGGAGTAACCCAAAAAATGCATTTTGTGGAGCAAGGGTCAAGTTTCGTCATCCCTGAATGAAGGTTTTAACAAAGCAAGTGCACTCAAAGATGTGCGGCGGAACAAAAATAAGTTGCGCATCAGGAAAGAGAATGTTGTACGCAATCTGATTTTGCAGAACAAAAGAAGGCATGTGATTGATAAGGTAGCAAGCCGTAGAAACAGCTTCAAGCCAAACGCTGGGGAAAATGGCGGCGAATGAGAATGGTGCGAGCAACTTCTAGAAGATGGCGATTTTTTCGTTCAGCTGTCCCATTTTATTGTGGGGTCTTGGGGCATGAAGTCTGATGAATCGTTCACGGGATGAGCAAAATTAAGTGACAGATTTTTGCATGAATTCAAGAGAATTTTTGGTGCAAAAGATTTTAATAGGTTTATTGAATTGGGTGAGAATTTCAGTTTAAAAATGTGGTGATAGTGTCCATAAAAGTGCTGCTATCTTTAAGAAAAAATGACCACGTGGCACGAGAAAAATTGTCAATGAAAGTCATAAAATATTTAACACATGGATGACTTGTGATAGAACAAGGACCCCATATATAAGTATAAGAGAGCATGTTTATTTATTTTATTGTCTTTGTAATATGGGCCCAAGTATGTCTTGGCCCATTAGGGTTTTGCTTGAGTCTGTACGCTTCCTTGCTTTCCTATATATGAGCAGGGTTTCCTCTTATCAATACATCAACTAGTCGTCTTTTTTTTTCTAAGATGGTATCAAAGCATCGATCCTAACCTAGGGAGGAAAACAAAGAACCTTCGCCTGCAGGCGGCAGCCGCTAGGCATCATCCCGACCAATATGGTCATCTCACTTCTTCTTTCAAAAAAATCTAATCTTTGTGTCGGTGGTCTCCTTCCCAGCCATCACCGACGTTTATCTACCTCCTCGAAGTCATGTCTAGTTCTCCCACGTTTTTATCTCCAACAAACAACTTGAACATCTTTTTCAAATCAGTGTCCCGCAGCCCATAACCCTGACTGTTGTCCCAAGATTCTTATCTATAGCTTCAACTTTGTCAGAGCGATCTTCTATGTGATGGATGTTTACTTCCGTAAGGCCGGCTACTAATCGGCATTAAATACAAGGTCAACAATGAGAATTCTAGTAGCACCGCTTGTGAACAGATAGAGTGCCTTTCAATCGCTACTGTCCCTCTAGTTGGCAGACCTACCAACCGAGGACGTGGTTCCTTCTCGAGCGTAGCTCGCCTAATGACTACGCGTACCGTGGAAACTAGTTACGATCTGCAAATAATTTACATCCCCCGACATTGACTTTGTAAATCAACTGCAGCAATCTGGGTTGGACGTTGTGACGTTCGTAAATATAATATTGTATTTGTTCAATCATCAACGGTGTGATCTTTTTTTAAGGCCCTATATCTGTGAAGTAGCCACAAAGATGTCCTTTATTCTTCTACATACTTACCATGCCAAGACTTACGAAGAGGTGATGTGGCAAGCCAATTGAAGTGTGTGGTGTTGCGGAGTCTTAATTGATTGAAGATATTATGTATATTTGTCTTATCTCTACAAGAGAAACTCTTGCAGAATCTAACTGCTTTATTAGACCATCCTTTGACCCACCATGGACCAGGCTAATAAATAATTTCCTAGCAAATAAAACACTCGTTGTCGTTACCATTGCCAAAGGAAAGAAATTGGTAAAGACTTGACTAGCCTTTAACTGGCAAATACTTGATCTTTTTTTATTAGTTGACAAGCAAAAAGACCTATGAAGCACCAATTTTTTTTATAGAAGGAAGCCACCCTTTCAGGTCATAAAAAAACACATTTATTCTTCTTTCTATTCGGATCTATGTAATCGGGTCATGTTGCATATTGACTCACATTATGGGTTACCTCTACATATTGCCTAAGCAACTCTACCTCTACCATTTTTTTTTACTCTTCACTCCAACCACTCTCTTGACTCTTTTCGTGGTTGGCGTGAGGGGGAGAATAGAGGATGAACCGATGAAGAGTAGAGGGAAGAGTTGAGAAATAGAGGAGAAATGAGATGAAGGAATTTTATTTTGCTTATATCAATGAGGATCTTCTTACTGCTCTATATATATTTTTTTGGATTTTTATGCAATTTTTGAAAAATGTATGGACTTCTACACTTACTGCTATATGCTTCTTATAGAGCTTACTATCTGGAGCTTCATGTCTACTGCTTACTTTTTCAAGTTGATGATCTTCTATCCGGCTACGTCAAATCTGCTTTCTACTTTTTGTCCGTGCTTTCTTTGCATGTTGACTGTTGTGACCCAACACTCTTTGGGACTTTGACCACCTATGCCATCACTCTCTGGCTTATTCGTGCTTTATTTGCACGTTGGCATTGTCCATGTTTTGCGCATGTTTGACCTTTTTTACTTGTTTGTGCCTTGTTTGCACGTCGACTTTTGTGTGCCAGCACTCTCTGGTTCGTCCATGCTCTGTTTCTCACATTGACCTGTTTGTACTATATTCGTACGTTGACTACTGTTATTGTAACCCAGCACTCTTTGGGTTGCGACGTTAGTGACTGTAATGAAGACCATGAAGCATTGTTTTTCTGCTTATTTACTCTCCAAATGATCATGAAGCTTCTGTGACTGCGACCTACTTGCTTGGAGTATCTAGTTGAGGGGGAGTGTTTGAGTATTTGAGTGCTTTAATGTAATATTGAGGGGTAGAAAATTCTTGTATGGGCTTGGTTTATCTTTTTATTCTATTTTTTTATTTTTTTAGTCCAACTCTGTTTGCAAGCTGATTTAGGATTCTCTCAACTTCGAGCATGTTTATTTATGTTATTGTCTTTGTAATATGGGCCCAAGTATGTCTTGTCCCATTAAGGTTTAGTTTGAGTCTATACACTTCCTTGCTTTCCTATATATAGGAGCAGGGTTGCCTCTTATCAATACATCAACTAGCCGCCTTTTATTTTCTAAGAATCAGCATGGACAATATCAAAAATGCATTTAGATCCAATTTCTTTCTTTACAGGAAACACAATACGAGTTTGTTTGCCAAACTGGCAAGACTCACAAGAAAACCTTTTATTAGCTAAAGTAGATAATAAATGTTTCAAATTTGAAGTAGACGGGTGCTCGAGACGGTAATGCCATTGAAGCCCGGTCACAAACAAAGAGAGCATAGCAGTCACTGATGTCGATCCATCTAGAGTAGAGCCATCTAGTCCCTCGTGGTCTGAACCAATCCTCGTCTTTGTGCGGAGATCTTGAAAAACACAACCCGAAGGGTCAAATGTAATAGAGCACTGAAGGCTCTTCACAATTTTGCTAAGAAACAGAAGATTAACAGGAAATTTAGGAACATATAAGACAGATTCCAGATGCAAATTGCAAAATAGAGTAGTCCTAATGCCATGTACGGTTGTCTAAGAACCATCAGCTACCGTCACCAGAGGTAGGTGATTGGATCTTGTGAAAGAATAGCGTATTGAACTGATTCAATTAATAAAAGAGGTACAACCCTATCCTATATATAGGAGCAAGGGAGAAACCCTAAGACTTGTGTCCCAAGTAAT
Organism: Alisma plantago-aquatica; assembly: GCA_963693085.1. Taxonomy (NCBI): domain Eukaryota; kingdom Viridiplantae; phylum Streptophyta; class Magnoliopsida; order Alismatales; family Alismataceae; genus Alisma; species Alisma plantago-aquatica. Next base: position 737,487,420 of record OY856409.1, on the reverse strand, counting down.
CTAAACGGGTCGAGACACTAAAGGCCCACTAAGTAATTAACCTATTAACTAAATAGGCTAATATATACTATCTAACACTCCCCCTCAAGCTGGATCATGGGTGAAACACCTATCCAAGCTTGGAGTTACAGGACTCGATAAAAGAAAAGTTAGAAATGATAAAAGATAAATATCGCTCCCCATATAAAAGATTGATACTCCCCCTTAAACAATACTCCCCCTGAATCATACGATGGGGCCTCTTTTCTTTGAAATTGTATTCTGCAGGCTGGAGATCCTCGAGCACTGGTGAAGGTTTTTTGGAGTGAATCTGGAATGAAGAACATCTGAAATGGAACCTGAATACTGCAGTAGTAATTCGCCACTTGGGAGCAGACAATCATCAATATCACGACTACACCATCTTCACTAGAATACATACTTAACGCGGCACGAATGCGGGTCTCCAATGTTGATGGAGCAGTAGTGGTGTCTTTAAAGCGTCTGAGAAGACATGATCCTTATTTGGATCTATCTTTGGTTAATCGGATCCAACTTTAAGTCTAATCGTGTTTTTCGCGGGGCTCCGCCCCCGCACCCTTTCAGGTCGGATTAGATCCATTTAATTTTCTACCCCAGATCTTACATAGATCCATTTAATTTTCTACCCCAGATCTTACATAGCCCCATTTAGCATATTCTCTCCAGTTATCGGTTTCATTCTCCACATATTACACATCTCCATATCACAAATTCCTCTCAAATCCACCAATTTCTTTCCCACCCACCCATCATGTGTGTATCTCTTTTCTCACGTGCGAGGGGGGGTCATATATCCATTTTTCCACACCAAACACTCACTCTTGTCGTATTTGGTGGGGGGTAGAGAGGAGAGGAAGAGATGAGAAGAGAGAGTGTGAGAGAATATGTATGAGAGAGAGTATGAGAAGAGATGATATATGTATTCAGGCTACTTATTCAAGGCTACTATGGAGCTTCGTATTGTTCAACACATTTGTTCTCTACTTTCAAATTGAAGGATCTCCACTGCAGCGTTGACACCGAGCTTCTCGCGTTCGTACCACATTATGTACGTCAGGCGGCGAAGGCTGGTACTGAGGACGTCAGGGCGGCACGGTCAAATGGTGGTAGCAGCACGGCTAGATAATGATTGATGCTCCTATGGACCGGCGGTTTTGGTGGATGTCGTTTGTTGGCAGCGGCGGCGGAGGTTGCTAGTGAAGGTTGTCGTTGTTGATTGGCGGCATCGGCTGATCGGCGACACATGGACAGGCAGCGGCGGTTGCTGTCCCGGCCAGTGGCAGCTGCGACTAGTGGCGATGGATATTGTTGTTGGGTGGTGACCGGCGGCAGCGGACTGCTATTGGATGTTTTCGGCGGTGTTGTCGCTTCTCTTGCTGACGCGGCTGCTCCGAGGATTGGTGGCGGTTGCGACTAGTGGCGGTGACAATATTGTTGTTGAGAACCAGCAGCGCTGCTGCTGGTCGGCGGCGTGACGCGGGGGAGGGAGTGATGCAGATATTCGGGAAGGATAGCGTCGGCGTACGGACAAAAAATTGGATTGTTAAGAAAGGACAATAGATTCAACCATGGAGGCCGGGATATGCCTGGCGGGTAGCCGACCAAAGCCATGGCAATGGCGGCGGCGACCGCCCGCAAGCGGAGGCGCCCCCTCTGTTGCTCTCTCTCGGAGAGAGAGGCGGCGGCTAGGATTGCGAGTGCGTCGAAGAGGAGAGAGAAGAGGGGCGGCGGTTAGGTTAGGGTTCCCTAGGAGCAAACGTGCTCTGATACCATGTGAAAGAATATTGTATTGAATTGATTCAATTAATAAAAGAGTTATAGCCCTGTCTTATATATAGGAGCAAGGGAGAAACCCTGAGACTTGTTTCCCAAGTAATCTAAACGGGCCGAGACACTAAAGGCCCACTAACTAATTAACCTATTAACTAAATAAGCTAATATATACTCTCTAACAGATCTTGTTAGGGCAGAGAATAAATCAGAATTACCGGCCATATGGACCGAAGCACTAGAGTCAATGCATCATTTATTTTTACCAGTAGATGGAGCAGCAAGCAAGGCAGATGAGTCAGCCTTTGAGGTAGACGGTAGGTTGGACATGCATTTTTAGAAGAGCTTGTCGAACTCAGACCGGATCCAAGCAGAAGAGGATTGAGATGAGTTGGGATCAGCAGTAGGAGAATCTTCACTTGCATCGGAGGTGACTTGGTTAGCCCATGCGGACCTGCCATGTTTGATCCAGCACCGGTCTTCGTTATGATTGTTATGTCCATAGTAGTTGCTGAAGTGAGGGCCAATGGGTTGACCACGACCAGGTGTAGTAGAAGAAAGTCGTCCGAAGGTAGGACGACACATCCACCACAGCAGCAACTAGAATTAGTAGAGCGCACAGAAAGAGTTGGATGTTCAATAGCAGGAACATAAGTCAGTGATTATAAATGTTGAACACATTTGAGGACATCTCCTAGAGTAGGTAGAGGATCACTAGAAAGGATTTGATCGACTAACTCCAAAAAAAGAAGGAAGTCCCGCAAGAAACTAGACAAGTTGTAGTTCATTCCGTTGTCGTTGAATTTCCTTGATGTTCGCAGATAGAGGATGATAGATTTCATATTCATTCCAAAGTGCAGAGCATTGATTGTAGTAGTCTTCAACAGAAGCATCAGATAAATACTCCTTTGCAGGGTTCTTGAAGATCTCGAACACCTTCTTGGGATTTTGCTGATGGGAATAGACATGGGAAAGTTGATCCCACATGACTTTGGCATCATATAGACAAAGGAGGGATTGACTGATCCTCGACTCGGTGTTGTTGACGATCCTGGACATAACACCCGAGTCAGCTTTACTCCACTATGCGTAGTCTTGTTGCATCTTATCATCCGTCAAAGCATCACGAGGAGGTTAAGGGTCGGTGATGATATGTGAGTAGCGACTTTGTGCCTTCACATACAAAATAAAATAGGCCGACTAGAGTTGGTAATTGGAGCCATCAAGTTTCACCATGGTGACGCACAGAGAACGTGGAGGTGCAGTAGATGTCATGCACAGATTTGTAGTCGAGGTAGGGTAGAAAGCAGAAGCAGATAGCAAAAGGAAGACAGTAGTCAGGAGATAGTCATAATAACCTATGGTATAGGAAAAAGAAAGCTTGGATCAGTAGATCCAAAGAAACCCGCTACGGGGAAGAAGATGGCAGCAGTAGATCTGACGCATCAGATCGCAAAGACCCTCACAGGGGCAGAAGAAGGGATAAAGACCTACGTCAACATGGGGAGAGAGTTACTCCACCATGAGGCGCAGGCAGGCAATGAGCAAAGGCCGATTAGAACTTCAACTTGCAATTTTTAGAAAGTTATCGAAGACGGAGATAGAGAAGAAAGAAGAAAGGGAGATGGGTTGGTGGGGCTAGATGGTGGAGAAGGGGTGAGGACGGAATATTGGGAAAGGCGGCAGCAAGAGGAAGAAAGGGAGAGGTGGTGGTGGTGGTGGCGGGTTAGGAAGAGAGGGGGGAGGGGTGGCGGCGGCAGAGTGGGGAGAGGGTGGCGACGGCGGGTGGAGGTGGAGGGGTGGAGCGGCGGGTGGGAAAGATGGGAGGGGGAAGAAGGGCTTGCTGTGGGTGGGAGGATGGAGGCGGATAGCAACGTCGGGCCAGGGGGTAGGGGGTAGGGAAGAAGAAGGATGAGGGGGCAGCGACTAGGGTGGATGGAGAGACATTAGGGTTGGGAGGGAAGGGGGGTCGTATTGCTCTTAATACCATATAGAAGAATTAGTGGTGTTGTATTAAGTGAGTAAATTTGAGTACAATGCCTTCTCTTTTATAGAACAAGAGAATAAAACACTAAACATAGTTAGGCAATATGGGATAAATAACACAAGTAACATGTAGAGTAGAGCATAGCTGCATAGGTAAATAGGAAAAATAAGCATATCTATATTGCAGAATCAAAGCATGTCTGAAAGACTTGAGCCTGAGCTTGAGCCCAAGCCTAAGGATATAAACATTGATATTATAGAGATATGTTGTTCTCTGTTATGTTTTGTAGAGTGTCATGTGCATAGCATGTGCCTCACTTATGTTGTTTACTTCTGTAGTTTAGTCTCATATTGCTCACCTCTGCTTTAGTCTTTATTCTCTTCTGTTATATAAGAGACTGCATTGTACACTGTTTTACTCACTCAATAAACAAGCCTTGGTTTATCTATATGGTATCAGAGCAGGCCCGGTCCCTGATTTTTCTTCCCCACCCTCTCCCCATGCCCTGAAGTTCCCCCCCCCTGCCCCCCCAGCGCTGCCGCCACCCGCCGCCCCTCCACCACCACCCACCGCCGCCGAAAACTAAAAGAGAAGTGCAATAAGAGTTGGCTAGCACATGTGACTCTTCTTCAAAATCTACATCTAAATCCTGATCTGAATCCAAGTCTAGTGATGGTGACAATGATGATAACAGATGTAGCCAATGCTCAAGTTATTAGCCATCTATAGATCATGAGCATGACAATTACCCTTATGCTTCTAGGGGAGCATATGTTCCTCCACAAGATTGAGAGTATCTCATGCTTTAAAAAACTTTTTTGTGAACAAGTGTAATCGTTGTATATTGATAGGTACACCCATGTCCTATATATATAGGAGAGGAGGCAATTACAAGGAAGCACAAGGAAGCGGATTGAAACCCTAATGGGCCATGGACAACAGGCCCATGTACACAATAGACCAATTAACCTATTAATTAAATAGGCTAATATTCTAACACTCCCCCTCAAGCTGGAGCATGGGTGAACGCATGTCCAAGCTTGGAGTTACTTAACTCGATTGAATGATAAGAAATAAACGATAAATGAAAGATAGAAGTGTTACTCCCCATACAAAATTTGTTACTCCCCCTTAAACAATACTTCCTAACTAAAAAATATGATGACGCCTCTTTGAGATGTGTTTTGCAGGTTAGAGAAGCTCGAGTTTTGAAGAAGGTCTTTTTTTTAAGTGCATCTGAAATGAATAACATCTGAAGCAGACAATCATAAGTACCACAACTATGCCATCTTCACTTGAGAGGAATGTGGAGTTGAATAAGCACGCTCAACACATCCGACGTACATAATGCAGCACGAGCACAGTGTCGATGCAGCAGTAAAGGTGTCTTTGAATTATCTGAGAAGTGTAGCCAACTGGAATTAGCGCAGAAGACCACTGACGTGCATTACATGGCACGAACACGCTAGATGAGGTGTTGAGGTGTCGTCTCAACACGTAGAAGTAGCAGATGCAACTCGAAAAAGACGTGATGAAGTAGCTCGGTGAAGATCACTATAAATGAATCTTTGCAGATACAAAAATTTACATAGGCTTGAAGATGACGAGCTTCAGAGATGAAAAAGCAACCATCTGCAACACCAAACGCAGCATGAATGATCAACTGGAACGTCATCAACACCAAAGGGACTAGAGGTCGGAATTAGCACAACAACTCCTGTCCTGACGTACATAATGCGGAACAAACACAAAAGGCTTAGTGTCAATGTTGCAATTGTGAAATCCTTCAATGTTGTCTCACATGTAAAGTGATACTAAGTGGGAATGACGCGCCACAAATACACCACGAAAGCATATGTGCTGAAGGACATGAAGCTTCATGAAGATAGCCTGGAATATCATCTCATCACTCACATATCATCTCTCTCTCCTCTCCTCATATCATCTCTCATGTTCTCCTCATACCCTCCTCTCTATCTCTCTCTCCTCTATCCCCCCCCCGCACACCAAATACGATGAGAGTGAGTAGATGGTTTGGAAAAAGGGAAATATGACCCCCCGCACGTGGAAAGACAAACACATGATGGATGGAAGGGTGGGAAAGGATAAAACGAGAGGTGTAGTATGTAGAGAAGAACAAAAGGACTACTGGAATGGAAACATCGGTAGGAGGTGATACACTACTAGAATTTTGTTCGGTAGATGAAGAAGCGGCACTTCCAGAATGGCTCTCGACAAAAAACCGATAACCGGAATCAATATGCAAAAAAACAACCCGGTTAAGATCCGGATAGAGAAATTAAATGGGTCTTTTCTTGACCTGAAAATGACATTTGTCATGTCCTTAGGCCGACAAATGTGAGGGTGTGGAGGCAGAGTCCCCGCAAAAAAAATTACTAGGTCAAAAAATATAACAAGATCTGATTATCATCAAATATCGGAGGAGAGATAGACCTTTGGAGGACGTCACTACTGAAACTAGAAGTGGACAGACTGCTTCTGACACATCATGTCTATGATTGGACACGTTGTGTAGATTGTCGGGGGTGAGAGGTAGGCTCCTGATGACACGTGTGAGATTGCTGACACGTCGTGTAGCTTTGATGGTCGAAATTGACTGACTCCTTGCAACACGCCGTGTCGGATGTCGGAGGTGTGAACTGAATCTCCGACAACACGTCGTGTTCCAAGTAGACACGTTGTGTTTGATGTTGGAGGCGTAACTCTGTTGTACGCCGACATGCCGTGTTCGAGGATGACACCTCGTGTCGGTTGCGATCTCCGCCATCAGGAAGAGTTCTGGAATCCAACACGCCATGTCGGTTGCATTCTGGATGAAACTCTGCGTCGTGAGGATGATTTCAGGAGCGTGACACGCCGTGTTGTTTGGACAACACGACGTGTCGGCAAAGCTTAATGCATGATCCAACAGGAATTTGTGCCATCAAGGAGACAAGTACCCCAGGAATTAGCACCATGGGTCAACGGGAATTAGTGTCGTCTTTTGTACTCTTTTGATCATGAACAGTGGTGGCTCCTTGCTTGACCACGGCTGGATCCGGACAGGAATTAGCGTCGTCCAAGATCCCGAGAGGTGTTGTGGCGGTGGAGTGATGGATGGACGATTTGATGGCGGACGCGGCGGCTAGACGCGGAGACGGCAGGACAACAAGGTGATGAAGACGGTTGTTGGAGCCAGAGATGGATCTGCTTTGGCTTTGTTGCTTCAATGGTGGCAGCTAGAGTTGTGTAATCAATGGATCTTGGGGAAGATGACGACTGATGGAGAGATTTGGACGGGAAGGATGGCGTCGTCCAAAGACTCAGATAGATTGAAAAGGATAGATAATGATTGTCAAGAATGATGGCGCCAGTGCTTAGATAAAAATATAGGTGAAAGAGGAGGAAGATGCGACCATGGAGATCGAGATGTGCCTAGCGGGCGGCCGGCCTAAGCCATGGAAGGAGGCGACAGCCGCCCACGGGCGGGCTCTCCCCCTGTTGCTCTCTCTAGGAGAGGAAGGGGCGGCGGCTACTAGGGTTGGAGGGGGCGCCGAAAAGAGAGAGGAAGGGAGGCGGCTGCTAGGGTTCTATTCCCAGGGCTATTGCTCTGATACCATGTGAACAAGTGTAATCGTTGTATATTGATATGTACACTCTTGTTCTATATATATAGGAGAGGAGGCAATCATAAGGAAGCAGACAGAAACCCTAATGGGCCATGGGCAACAGGCCCATGTACACGATAGACCAATTAACTTATTAACTAAATAGGCTAATATTCTCATTTTCAATGGAGGAAAACCCAGGGTGGCAAAGACTAATTGTTTCACTGTCGAAGGGTACATCTTCTTATGCTCCACAAGCATAATATTATAGTGATTAAAAATCTAATCTTGCTTATTCAATCAAGAGCATGAAAAATTCTGATTTGTTGTCTCTTTCTTTTTGGTGCAAGCTCGTCCTTTTTTATAATTATGAAGAAAAGTGAAGTTGTACAAGATCAGTGTGTGAATCTATTGACTGATTTGCAATCTCAGTTTTCTTTGCTTTATCAATTCTTTAGGCAACCAGCATAACCACAACACTGACATGGCCACATATTTTGGATATGAACCAGTCCTACAGCCTGAGATTTTGCAACATCATGTAGAATATACATGCAGTGCAAGCATCATTATATACACACACGTGTGCCCATGCATGTGTTTAGAATATACATATGGTGTCATGTTGACATCACAGGTTCAATTGGGCTGACCCAACTAATGAATTGGAGGCCCATGACCCAGAAGCTTTGTTGAGTCAACCTCTGAGTCGGGTATGAAACCTTGGCATGTAATGTCATATAATCAAGTGTATAGAGCGAACATGACCTGAGAGAAATATGTCAAGCATATCAACCGCATCCTCTCTGGTGAAGAACAAACAAGAGAGAAAACACAACGCTCTACTTATAATTAATGTAAGCTATTTTTGTTTAGTTATGAGTCTTATGACTTATGTAAAGATTCAACCTATATGTTATTTGCAATATGTTTATTGTCAATTTGATTGTCGAGTCAGTGCCAAACTGACAGTTATTAAATATCAACTCAAGAAAAACATAGGGGCGACACCTAAATATTTAAGTTCATGGATTGTGTTATTACTGTATAAGTAGGTGTATTTAAGTTTATGGATTGTGCTTGTAAAATTTCTAAATTAATTCCTACACATCATCATCAAAATTCTGGGAAACAACTCAATTTCCTTACCTCCCAGGGAAGGACCCCCCCCCCCACGTATATAATATTATTGCAATAAAACGAACATTCGGATGTAGAGATTAGACTTGTAAATTTTCATGATTTAATTCATCCATTTTGGCGTTGAAACAGTCAGATTGCATGTGCCGTAAATTCTAACAGTATATTGGTAGATACATATTTCCATTTCATCAGTAGCAAATGCCTCATTCATTGGATTGGATATGGGCGCCGACAGGACATCGGAGAAATCGGCGGTGGGGGTCGTAGGGACTCTACTTCCTAGTCAGCAATCATGACTAGTTTGCCAAGTTTGCCATTTCAACCATAGGGTTCACTGGTTCTTGGTCGTTCAGATGTAATTACCAAGTCCAGGGTGTGATAAGGCCATGCCAACCACCGATTGATGGTTCAGGGGGGACTGAATTGGAAGGTTGGACTTGGTTATAATAACCCTAAAAGCATGTGTATGGTGTTAAGAGTAAGACATATATACGCAGATACATGCATACACAGACCTACAAAAATTGTTACTTTATCTTAGTTATTTAAATGATCTTATTAGTAATATACAACGTGAAAAACTGTTGATTATGTAAGTAGGAGTGGTCAGAAGGAGAGCTAAGGTTGGCAGCAGCTCACAGAAGGCCAAGATGGTGTAGCGCACACTAAAGAACCCATTCAGTCTATGTGTTTGTTACAAGGCTGGATGGCCTTCCACATAAGAAAATCTTCGAAAAACCTTGTGAAAGTGTTGGGCCAAAGCGATACCCTGCCGTAGCGGGCTAGCCTTTATTATATAGGAAGAGAATATTTACATAATAGAAAGAGAATATTTACATTATAGACCCAACAAGAAACAGAAATAGTAAAGAGATACATAAACACGGAAACTATTTCTAACACTCCCCCTCAAGTTGGAGCATACACATCATGCATGCCCAGCTTGGAATCCATATACTTGAAGGCTGAAGATGGAAGTGGCTAGGTGAAGATATCTGCCACTTGTTGTCCAATCCGAACATGAGGAGTTTGAATCTTCTTGGAAAATACTAAATCAAGGACGAAGTGGCAGTCCAGTTCAATATGCTTGGTCCGCTCATGAAACACCAGATTGCTAGCAATATGAATGGATGTCTGATTATCACACATGAGAGAAATTGGTGTCTCAACAGACACTCCCATTTCTGAGAAAATAGACATAACCCGTTGTAGCTCACAACAAACATGTGCCATAGCTCGATATTCAGCCTTTGTGTTGGATCGTGCTACCACATTCTGTTTCTTGCTCCTCCAAGTCACCAAATGTGACCCAAGAAACACACAACAGCCAGAAGTAAAGCGTCTATCTCCAACATCACCTGCCCAATCAGCATCAGTGGACCCAATGAGTTTGAAGGATATATGTGTGAGATTTTGCCCTGTAAAGTAAGTAAGACCCTTCCTTGGTGATCCTTGAACATAAGAAGAATCCGGGTGACTGCCATCCAGTGTGCCATCTTAACTGCACTCATAAACTGGCTGACAACTCCCACAGCATAAGAAATATCAGGGCGAGTAACTATCAAGTAAATTAGTTTTCTTACAATCCTTCTATACTTTGTTGGATCAGAAAAGTCATTGTCATCAGAATTAGACGTTTTGGTATGATAATCCATAGGCGTGGAGACGGGTTTGCACTGTCTCACGCCTGTCTCTACAAGGAGGTCAAGGACATATTTCCTCTGAGAGAGGTTTGTGCCCTTCTTGGAGCGTAGAACTTCTATTCCAAGGAAATAGCGGAGATTACCCAGATCTTTTGTCTGAAATTGTGTTTGCAACCATTCCTTGAGCTGTAGAATGTCGGTAGAATCATCACTTGTGATGACAATATCATCTACATAAACAGCTAGAATAATAGTGCCACTAGAAGACTTGTGCACAAATAATGAGTGATCAGTAGACGACTGGGTGAACCCAGACTGTATTAGTGCAGCACTAAATTTATCAAACCATGCTCGTGGTGACTGCTTCAGACCATACAAGGATTTCTTCAACTTGCAAACCTTCTGACACTCCCCCTGAGCAACATACCCAGGAAGTTGCTCCATGTATACCTCCTCAAGTAGATCACCATGAAGAAAGGCATTCTTGACGTCCAGCTGAAGTAGAGGCCAATCAAAATGAGTAGCAACAGAGATAAGGATGCGCACAGAATTAAGACGAGCTACTGGAAAGAAAGTCTCAAAGTAGTCTACTCCATGTGTTTGAGTGTACCCCTTTGCCACCAAACGAGCCTTCAAACGATCAATAGACCCATCTAGTTTCTGTTTCACAGTATACACCCAGCGGTAACTGACAACCAACTTGCCAAGAGGAAGGTTGTTACAACCCCAAATTTTGGGTTCATTTGTTGAGAAATTTAAAGATAAATGAACAAATAATGGATGAATGCATGGATTTCATTTACAATAGCCTTGTTGTTTGATTTGTGGGCTTTATTGGCTATTGGGCCCAATAACAAGGATATTCAATTAATTAATGAATAACTGAGATTTTGAGATAAGAAAGGTGTGGAAACCTCTAGAAGGCAAATCCAAAGAAGATTCCGTGCCTCTTAGATTCCTTGGGTTCCAAGGAGTCCAAAATTGCAAAGAAAAGGCAATAAGAAAAGAAAATATCAATTAAGTATTTCCTTGTTAATAAAGAAATTGAAAACATTGATGAAACGTGGAAAATATGTGAAAAGAGGTATAATTGGGTAATCCTTAGTGGAATTTCGTATCCCAAGGATTCCTAATGTTAAAAGGAACACCAACGAGGAAAATAAAAGAGAAATAAAGATAAATTCTCAAAAGAAGATATTTTTATAAAGAAATAAGTGAGATAATGAGAAATAATGGATAAAAGATAATCAAAAGGCTAAGGAACAGTCCCAAGATGGGAATTCGAGCCATTAATGTTCCTTGAGGTCGGAGGAAATCCAAGATAATAATTTAATAGCAAAGGAAAGAGAAATTAGGTGAGAAATCTACCTAATTGAGTAATAACTTGCAACTAAAGAAAGGGACCCGATTTCTTTATATAATGAGCTCAAATTTGGCATGATGATAGATTAAGTCTTTAATAAGATTCCCTTAAAATTTGGACTTAATTGCATAAGCGGTTTGTAAGTTATGACTTTTACAAGTTTCCTTAAAGTTTTGTGATTATAGTAAATGTCACAATTTCCCGATTTAAATAAAAATAAAAGAAGATGGCGCCAGCCGTCGGATCAAGATTCGACGCTTCCTATGCATCTCCTTCCTCGAGTCAGAGAAGGAAAGGGAGCCGCGTGACAGAGACTTTTTCCCCGATTTTTCCTCATGGATCTGACCATATGCAAACATGGAAAGTTGTTCTTTGGGTTCGTGAGATGTTTCCGCACCCAACCATACCAGGTTTTGGGTGGTTTCGTTCATTCTATAAGAAACGCCCAATGGGGCCGAAGGCAAGGTCGGCGGCGAGTTGGAAAACTCTAAGCGAGCCATATACCCTATAAATATGACCCTCCTTCAACTCAGGCAGACCATCACGAACACGGACGACGCCCTCACGCTCTGAGACTCCTCCCACACGGTGGATGGAGCAGTTGCGGCGTCGCCCGTCTTTCCATGGGAGCGGAGCGCGGCCGTGTGGCTGTGAGTTCTGGGGTCAGTACCGCAACCCGGGTCGACGGAGAGGGATGCCAGAGCTAGGGAGGCATCGGTAGGCATCCATAGAGGGCGGAAGACCAGAACCTGCTGGCGGAGTCGCCCTGCTCCGTGGCACTCTATTTCACAGAGCAAACAGAGTAGGGCGCACGGAGAAGAAGACGCAGGAACGCGGGTTAGCCGGGTCGCAAGGGAGCCGAATCCAAGCGGCAGATCCGCAAAGCCAAGGAAGGAAATCGCCAGAAAATAATAATAAAAGGAACACGTGGCACGCTGCCACTGGCCAAAAAGGTACTAATCTCGTGAAAATCCTAACTATTTATTGGTATCTCCGATGAAAACATGTAATATGTGAATTTTTATCAGAAAAATGCAAGGAATGCAACAAAAATAGATTTGGAGTTTGAATCTGATCCTAATTCGAAAAGTAGTTAAAGTTGCTAACATTAATGCTTTAATATGAGAAAAACCCTAATTGATGATTAATTAATTGAAGGGATTAATATGGATGTTCTATGATAATATTAACCTGTTGTTAATAAGAAAGATGTTTTGATGCCTAAAGAGTTAATCCATATGCTTAATAGATTAATTTAGGGTTTTGATATATTGATGAGCATAAATGGGCCTTGAAACCCTAATGTTGACTAATTCGACTATTGATGGCTTTAATTGGTTAATTTCATGATTAAAGTTGGAATATGTTGAATCTAAGCTATTTCGAGCATTAAAGTTCCTAATTTGTGGATAAAATACCCTAAATGTAGTAATTAGGGTTTTCTCATGAATCAAGGTAGAATTAATGATTAATAACGTTCATATGAATGATAGAGCATAATGAATTACAAATTGATGATAAATAAGCATAATGATCTTGTCATGGATTAAAAGGATAAAAATGACAGTTTTAATGTAAGATAAGTATAATGGGTTTAATTGATGGACAATGATTCAAAAATAAGGTTAAATGTTGTTAAGGGATAACCTTAATATCTATTGTGAATAATTAGGGTTTAAAATTGTGAAAGATGAAAGGAAACCCTAATTGCCATAGAAACCCTACAAATGAAATAGTAACCCTAGGGCTCGAATAGGTCTATTAGACTTGGATACCATGATCCATGATAGAAAATATTGGATGTTTGTTTCAGGATCTTATTGAATGCTTGCTTGTCTATTGTTGATTGGAATATTCTGTCTCAAGTCTGCATGTACAGGTATGTGGTTACGCTTATGACTAACCGATGTAGTTTTTTCGGGATTTTGACGATGTTTTCATCATGAACTGAATTAAACTGTTGGATGTTTTAATTCAAGCAAATTATAAAGTGAATATGACTATCATATAAGAAATATGCCTACTAGCTCAGATCCTAGTCCCCTCTGTAGCTTTATAGATTGACCTAGTAAATGGCTACCAATGAGGGTAGGTCCATCAGGTCATTAAATGACTTAGTAAATGGCTACTAATGGAGTAGGTCCATCAAGTCATCATGAGTCAGGGATTGGTCTACCTTTGGGTAGGACCATGCGACTCCATACCCTAGGTATTGGCTACCGGTGTGGTAGGGCCATGGGGGGTAAGGATCTACCATATGAGAGAGGTAGTATCCATGTCCACTGCAGGGACGTTACAGAGAAAGGGGATAGGAAAGGATTGAGTAGTATTGCTTAAAACGTAATTTTGGATGTTAAATGATATTTGGTTGATTACATTGTTAACATAGTTGCACAATTATTGTTTCCCCCACATACCAGCTTCGGCTGACCGACGTTTTGTTTGTCGGCGTTTTAGGTACAAATGAAAAGAACAAACAGTAAAGTGGTATATGTGGAATTAAATGAGAAGTAACGTGTACAGGAGGATTAGATAGATTGGCATCTTCATGGATAGAAGTTTAGAAATCCCAGTTTTCACAAGGTGATAAAAGTTTTATTTTATACCAGTTTTCAGTATAGTTGGTAAAGTTTATTAATTGTTATTGATTATTTGTCGAACCTTTGATCCTGTTAATTGAATAACGGCTCTGACCTTCGGGTCTCCCTTAATTGGGGGTTACCGAGAGACGGGGTCGTTACAAAGGTCCACCAAGTCCCAGGTAGAGTTCTCATGAAGGGCCGCCATCTCACTATCCATAGCCTGGATCCAACCATCATGTTGTGCTGCTTCCTTATAGGAAGGAGAATAGGCATAGAATCAAGCTGAAGAGTAAACGTGCGGGTTGTCGATGATAAATGAGATAAGCAACAAACATTGGCCAGTGTGTGGCGTATAGTACAAGAGCAAACACCTTTCCGAGCTGCAATTGAGAGGTGTAAGTCTAAAACGGAAGCACCAAGAGAACTCTCAATAGGAACAGTTACTTCAGGAGTGTCTGACGATGAGGCATTCTGCTGGACTGATGACACTACATCCTCTTGGTGAAGCCGTGCTCGCCTGGTGTAAACCAGTGGAAAAGGTGGAATCGATGGAGTAGGTGGTGGTGGTGTGGTGGTAGTATCTAGAACAATCTCATCACAAGGCACAGGAAGAGGTGGCTCTCTCTCACACTCAAAGATGTAGTCACTCTCAGGATTGTGCTCCCCCTCACGCAGCCACACTGGACAGAGTTACTAAAGAACGGAGTAGACTCATGAAAAGTAACGCCAGCCGACACAAACATACGACGAAGACGAGGACAATAACACTTGTACCCCTTTTGTGTGGGAGAATATCCCAAAAAGATAGTGCGAACTACGCGAGGAGATAGCTTATATGCATGTAGATCCAACGCAGTGCAACAAAAGACACGGAGGAGTACAGGAAATGCTTGCTCATCTGGTCATAAAACAGAAAAGGGGGTGGCCGCATGTAAGACAGAAGATGGTTGACGATTAATCAAGAAACAAGCATCCTTCATGGAAAGTTGCATTAGCCAGCAAAATAGAAGAGGGATCTATACATCATTGTTCTTATCAGATTCCGATATGAGTTTTTGTAGTAGGATGTATTTGTTCTTGACCATTGTGTGGTCTGTAAGTTTGTCTTCCTATTCATGTAGATGTCGTATGGCTACTCCGTAATAAAATTAGTTTGTTTATCAAAAAAAATCAAGAAACAAGCAGTGAGAATAGCATTGGACCAAAACTTCTTTGGCACAGACATCTGAAAAAGTAGCGTACGCGCTATATCAAGTGACGATTGTTGCACTCAGCTACCCCATTTTGTTGAGGTGTATGAGGACAAGTCGTTTGGTGAATCATGTCGATAGAATCACAAAAACTAGAAACACCCTTTTGAACATACTCTAAGGCATTATCGGTATGAAGAATTTTTATATGAGTATCAAACTGAACTTTTATCAATTTATGAAATGTTTGGATGACCGACAAAACTTCCTCTCGAGACTTAAGTATACCCAAGTCATTTGGGAGAAATCATCAATGAAAGAAAGAAAGTAATGAAAACTATTATAGCTTGGTTCTTTAACGGGGCTCCAGACATTACTATGGATAAGATCAAAAAGATGCTTAGAGCGTTTGATAGTGCGACCATGAAAAGAAACACGATGATGCTTGCCTAGTTCACAAGACTGACATTCAATAGACTTTACCGAAGATAAGTTGGGAACAAGTTTCTGAAGACTCTGTAAGGAGGGATGTCCATAGCAACAATGCCATTGTAAGGGAGAGTAATTAAAACGGTAGATACGGGAAATGGAATCGGACGAGCTGGGCAGCCACCTTCGAAGAAGTAGAGATCACCTTTCCTAGATCCCCCACCAATCGTCTTCCAACTCCTGGGATCCTATAACACAAAGAAAAAGTCTCCAAATATTACCAATCATTTTAAAGAATCAACCAGCTTAGCAACAGGCATTAAGTTAAAAGGAAAATTTGGTACATAATGTACAGATTGTAAAGTCAAATCAGTTGAAGCTTCACTATCCCACAAGTCTGGACTCGCCTAATAAATCCATCAGCAAGTGTCACAGAGGAATGCGGGATATACGAGTCAGAAGAGATCAGCACCGATCGTAGACCCGTCATATACTGAGAGGCCCCGGAATCCACCACCCATGTTGTTGATGGATGGGAGGCAATAAGCAAAGTTCCTCGGTTGCCTATATCGGAAACAAGATTGACGAAGGATCCAAGAGAAGCTTGTTAGAGTTGCCTAAAGAAGATGGTCATATCCCTTCTTGGAAATGGTAATATATATGCTCCTGCCAGATTCAAGAACAGTATAGATTGCATTCATCCAAAAAGAATAATTTTGTGAAGTGAGCTTCACGGAGATTGATTGATCATTGTAGATTGTTGTAGAAGAAGTCGTTAGCTTTGTGTCTCCAATATTAAGATTGAATCAAGAGAACTGCAGCAAACATGGCAAAGAACACGTCGTGTCGAGGACGTAACACGTCGTGCTTGGGAGTTGCACGGCGTGTGAAATATTAGACACGTCGTGTGAGTTGCCAGAAACAAAAAGCAGGCACTCCTGACAATAGTGACAGGTGTCAGATTCAGCACACATCGGATAGATGGAAGATGCAGGACTTCTGACTGATTTGCACACGCCATGTAGATTGGAGACACGCCGTGTCTGATTTCAGAGGCGCAGCCTTCAACAGTTGTGACATGTCGTGTCACGAATGAGACACGTTGTGTAGTTTGTGAACAGTGTCGTTAGAGCGGAGACACCTGGACGACAACACGTCGTGTCTCCTTGCGAAAAACAGAAGACAGAAGTGCTGACAACCTTGCACACGCTGTGTCTTATATTAGACATGTGTCTGGCGACAAAAGTGTTGACAAGACCTTTCACACGCCGTCTCTTTAATGGGACATGTCGTGTGCCGAGACGGAGGCGTAAACAGCAACAGTACCTAGGACACATTGTGTCTTCAATGAGACACGCTGTGTGCAGCGGCGGCAGATGTAGACCTTGACGGGAATTAGCTCTATCAACAAGGTAAAGAACTCTGAGAAGACGCACCGGGGAGAAGGATGACCCCGAGAAGATGTGTCAGGGGCGTGACGGGAATTAGCATCGTCACTTGAGGATGTGAATCTGTCGCATCAACAGTCCCTAAAGACTTAGGCACTCATCCACATACGGGGACTACGTGGAGAGGAAAGAAATAGAGAAGGGAGTTGTTCCTCCTCTCTCCGGGATAGAACGAGTAGTTTTCCTCCTCTCCTTCAAGGAGCCACCATGATGGAGACGGAGGGAGACCGGCCGACGAGAACCGAGACTGGCAGTAGCAACGGCGGCGACCGACGGAGGTGACGGCGGTGGTGACGAGCGGAGCGGAGCTGAGAGGAGATGGGGAGAGAGAGAGGAGGGAGGCCGGAGGTTAGGGTTACAACCCCAGAACTTGCTCTGATACCATGTGAAAGTGTTGGGCCAAAGAGATACCCTGCCGTAGTGGGCTAGCCTTCATTATATAGGAAGAGAATATTTACAAAATAGAAAGAGAATATTTACATAATAGACCCAATAGGAAACAAAAATAGTAAAGAGATACATAAATACAGAAACTATTTCTAACAAACCTAAAATGGGGAACTTCTGCCTTGAACGTCAGGTGGTGTGCATGAAAAGGGTTAGTATTAGGTTTGAATTCCAGCTATGAATAAATTTAGTGCGACATACATTGGTTTGTATGGGTGACTTAAATCATCTTGTGTTGCTTGTATTTAACGGGCACACGGATATGGTATGGAGGAGCTGTAAGGTCAGCAGAAGCAGGCATATACCAATAATAGTAATTGCTGACTTGGAGCAGGCATAGACATAGCCCATAGGTATGTTTTGAGTTACTTTATGCAACAACATTTCTTTCTCATTCTATAATAATTAATGCGATAAGTACATGTTAAACCAGCAAGCTACACTCTTTGGGCTTACAAATAATATAATTATAATGCTTGCATACCAAGCAATGTTATTTTAAAGTGCTGCCTATTAATTCTCAGAGCTTCCATGAAAGTGGGTTACCAAATAGGGAACCCAAGAACACGGTGTCACTGATTGGTCTCTCATTTTTCCAATTATGTACTTCATATTATCACCCATCAATAAGCAATCTAGTTTCAAATCAGTATACCTTTCTCTGTACCTGAACGCGATCATCAAATACCTCGGCATGTAAGATTTTCTCACGGGTTCTAGCACATTTAGAAATACACAGAATATTAAGTGCCTATGTTTATGTTATAATTATGGCTCTATTAGTTATTGAGATAAATGTGTCTTTATTGTTTTTGTCTATGTATTTCTTTATTTCTCTTTTCCTGTTTCTTTAATATCCTGTAATATAGGCCTGAGGTGTATTGGCCATCATCAAATACCTCTGCATGTAAGAGTTTTTCACTGGTTTAGCACATTTAGGAATGCACAAAATATTTAAGTGCTTATGTTATAATTATGGCTCTAGTAGCTATTGAGATAATTGTGCCATTATTATTTTTCTCTATGTATTTCTTTATTACTCGTTCAATGTTTCCTCTTTCCTGTTTCTTTCGTATCCTGTAATATGGGCCTAAGTGTGTTGTCTCCGTTAGGGTTTTTGTCCACTTCCTTATATCTCCTATATATAGGAGAGGGGTCTGTCTTATATCAATATAACAATGACGCTACTTTCCATACTAGTAAGTAATAACATCATGTTAAAGTTGGCACCAGATGAAATATAGTAGGTGTCACATATTTGTATATTACAATAGTGGAATTTTACAACTATGTTTCCCATCTCACACTACAACAAAGGTAACAAAATTTACTGATTAGACCTTACATATTAACTTACCAAAAAAAAACTGTCATCAAAAATTATTTCATTGCTGAGAAGGTACTAGGGCACAAAAATGGGACTTGACAATCTAGTTCAAGAGGTGTATCCCGTTTGGTCTTTTATAATTTTAGCAATATAAATCCAAAAAGAATGGAGTTTATAGGATATGGTACAATAGTTATTGAATGTTGATAAATAATAGTAAAGCAGAACTCAGTAGAAGCCTATACAGCATGAAAGGTCTACCTTCGAATGATGGAGACTCCACAAAGCTTCTTGCAAAAGTCAACTCCAGTGTAGATTGACCCTGAACATATATTAAGAATAAATTGACAGAAGCATGTAATAGCTAGTTATAGTAATATATAGTATATACAGATAAAATATGCAGGATACAAATGGGTAATATCATAATAGAAGCACGAATTTAAATACTATAAACAGTTTAGGTCCAAGAAATGATCCATCTTCCGACACGAAAAAGTTGAAGTTTTATTCGGACTTGGGTGAGCATAATAGCATACCAAACTGACTACTCTTTTTGGTTTTGGGGAGGTTACTGGTTTGGTCTGGTCCCAAAACTCTTCAAACGAAGTCTTAGTAGTTTGTTATTGGTTTGAGGGATCGGTCTGACCATTCATATCAGATCAGACTGGACCAATATCTAATAATAATATAATAGTATGTATATATACTGATATAATTATAATGATATATCTTTAATACATAACATCACTAAGGCTCCCTTATATGTTATATGTTGTCTGAAAGTCTATAAACAACACAACGCTATAAGACAAACATAATCAAATTAAAATTAATGTGACCAGCCAAACTAAACTCAACAAAACTCTTTGCTACGGCTCTCCCTTATATGGTATACCCTGTCTAATCTCTAAAATACTAAAGGCTTCTTCTTATTGAATGAATAAAACAAGTACATGGCTCTCTCTTTTATAAGACAAGAGAGTGAGACATAAGAGTAGAGCTAGGCAATATGGGATAAAAGTACAAGAGGCTAATAGACAAAAGCCAAAATACACTAAGTGAGAAATAGCACAGCACAGTAAAGTATATATACCAATACTCCCCCTCAAGCTGGAGCATAGATATCAATCATGCCCAGCTTGTCAATCAGAGCAGTGAATCGGGTCTTCGGAAGAATCTTGGTGAAGATATTTGCAACTTGATCTAAAGTATGTGTATAAGGCGTAGATACTTGACCAGATAAGACAGCTTCTCGTACAAAGTGACAATCAACTTCAATGTGCTTAGTGCGTTCATGAAACGTAGGATTACTGGCAATAAAGATAGCAGCCTTGTTGTCACAATACATAGGAATAGGAGTAGAATCAGAGATACCAAAATCTTTCAGAAGACCACAGACCCAAAAGAGTTCACAGGTAGTATGAGCCATGGCTCGATATTCTGCTTCAGCACTAGAACGAGCAACGTCTGTTTGTTTCTTGTTGCGCCAGGTAACCAAGTTACCACCTACAAATGTGTGGTAACCGGAAGTAGAACAGCGATCTATCTTGCTTCCAACATAGTCAGGGTCAGAATACCCAACAAGATTACAGTGGCCATGTTTTTTATACAGAAGACCTTTCCCAGGAGAGCTTTTTAGATATTTTAAAATATGGCAGACAGCATCCCAGTGACATTGTCTGGGCTTATCGAGATACCTGCTAACAAGTCCAACTGCAGATGTGATATCAGCTCGAGTGACAATAAGGTAGATAAGCTTCCCGACCATGCGACGATACTGACGGTGATCAAGATAAGGGGGAGATTTCTCGTCATCCCAATTAGTGTTCGGATCCAAAGGGGTACTGGCAGGCTTGGCTCCAAGAAGACCTATTTCAGATAGAAGATCCAGAACATATTTGCGTTGAGATAAGCACAGACCAGAAGATGACCGAGAAACTTCAATCCCAAGAAAGTATCTCAGTGTGCCTAAATCTGTAGTGACAAAATGATTTTCCAAGTAGCGTTTAGTAGCCTGAATGCCTACAAGTTCACTCCCAGATAATATGATGTCATCAACATAGACAATTAAAATAACAAGACCAGAAGTGGTTTGCTTGATGAATACAGAATGATCAGACGGAGAACGACAAAACTAGAATTTTTGAAGAATAGAGCTCAGCTTATCAAACCAGGCACGGGGGCTTTGCTTCAATCCGTAAATTGCTTTGCGCAGGAGACAAACTTTTGAGGACACCCCTTGAAGCACAAAACCAGGAGGTTGTTCCATGTATGCCTCCTCATGCAGATCACCATATAGAAAAGCATTTTTGACATCAAGCTGAAATAAAGGCCAGTCAGAATTAACAGCTGATGAATCCTCCAGATTCACCCTCTCAGTCGCCAATTCTAAGGATTTTGTGCCGCATATCGACTGATCTACCCTCGCTTTGGGTTTATTTTAAGTATCTCTTCAGTTTCATGTAAATAATGTTTTACTAGTTCTAATTACTCTAGTTTTCAGTTTATTTGATCTTATCCCCGCTTACTCACTTCCCTTTTTCCCTGTAGATCACTCTCAACCATCCGATCGAGATCCAACGGTTCCTTTTCATCCAACCACTCGGTCTTGACCACCATTCGGTCTTTCTCCATGCGGTCTCGACCTCCATGCGGTCTCGACCTCCATACGGTCGTGACCTCCATGCGGTCTCGACCTCCATGCGGTCTTGACCTCATGCAGTCTTAACCTCCATGCGGTCTCGACTTCATGCAGTCTTGACCTCCATGCGGTCTTGACCTCCATTCCGGTTGCTCCCTCGATCTCAAAACCAAGCAGCGTCGCCGCCGTCCGAATTCATCACCAGTCTCAGGTCGCACCACCGCTGCCCACGACGGCCTGCTTGCCACAAGCGCCGGCGTCGTCTACCTCACCGTCAGCAGCATCGACGGTGCCCGCTCGTCTACCTCACCGTCAGCAGCAACGACGGCGCCCGCTCGTCTGCCTCCAATCACAAGCTCTGTACCTACGCCGTCGACATCCACGCTCTGCAGCTCACGCAAGTAGCGTCCATGGCCTGCTCGCTGACACCACCGCTGCCTACGACGGCCTGCTTGCCACAAGCGCCGGCGTCGTCTACCTCACTGTCGTCTCTGCCATCGCAGCAGCAACCAGCCCCTTCACCGGTGCTGCGAGCTGCTCCAGCAGTCACCGTCGTCTCCACCATCGAAGTAGCAACTAGCCCCTTCACCGGTGCTGCGAGCTGCTCCAGTAGTCACCGTCGTCTCCGCCATCGCAGCAGCAACCAGCCCCTTCACTGGTGATGCGAGCTGCTCCAGCAGCCACCTTCGTCTCTGCCATCGCAGCAGCAACTAGCACCTCCGCCGGTGCTGCGAGCTGCTCCAGCAGCCACCTTCGTCTCCGCCATCGCAGCAGCAACTAGCACCTCCGCCGGTGCTGCGAGCTGCTACAGAAACCACCTTCGTCTCCGCCATCGCAGCAGCAACTAGCACCTCCGCCGGTGTTGCGAGCTGCTCCAGCAGCCACCGCCGTTTCCACCATTGCTCCAGCAGCTATGGAGACCGTTTACTCCAACACCAATGCAAACCGCATGGCCATTAGCCAATGCAAATACGCATGCAAGACCGTTTGCATCAGGCACATGCATGAAGACCATTTGAGGAGGTAGCAGCGAAGAAGACCATTCAATATCGTTTGCTGCTGATTGGAGTAGGCCCACGTGAAGAATGCATGCATGCGCACGATGTGAAGGCAAGATCGCATGAACCAGCGAAACTTCATGGGCATGAAACCGCATGAGCATGTAGCTACGAAACCGCATGAGTACACCGAGACTGTTTGCTGCTGGGATGTGAAACCGCATGAATAAATGAGAACACATGACCCCACGTGACTTGGAGCGCTACATTCAAAACCAAACGTCCAGCAGCTATTGCGCCATGTGAATGCATGCACACGATGTGAAGGCATGATCAAATGGATTAGCAAATTGAGAAGCACTTTGTCAGGATCGTATAGCCACGACCGCGAGAACGTGAGGAAGCTTGCGGTTTCCAAAACTGTAAAACGCACAGCGCAAGACCGCATGAACAATTGTGCAGCAAGACCGCATGCACACGCAAACCGCATGGCCAATTGCCATATGAGACTGCATGGAACTGTTGTGCACACTACCAAACGGTTTTGAATAAACAAAGCAAACTGCATGATCAAACCGCATGGGAAAAAAGGGCACGCACAAGGTGTGACTCCTTGGCCTAAGATATTTTGGCAAGCCTATAAATAGAAGGGTAGAGGCATGGTCTTGCACATCTATCTCACCACGGCCAAAGGTTGTCGGACTGGGAACAGATCCGGAGGGCTGCTCCACTGCCATCTCACCTCCGCCATTGTTCTACTATCACTCTGTAACATCCCTGACCTGGGTTATGAACTAACCCTAGGTGTTTTGCCTAAATATGTAATTAAATCCTTGTGATTAACTTTGGACATGTAATTAAGTTCCTCAGAAACAGATCTTTCAATTTGAGAAGATCACACAAGGACACATGAACGTTAGCGAGTATGAAGCTAAGTTCATGGAGTTACTACGGTTTTGTCCACAAATGGCAGTTACCGATGAAGAAAGAATTCGACGTTTTGAAAAGGGCTTGAACTCTGAACTAGCCACTCCTGTATCTGCTCTAGAGAATAGAGAAAGGTTTGCCACCTTTGTGGAGTCAGTAAGAAGGATAGAGAGGTCAGAAACCATGAAACAACAGACAAGTAGTAAGAAGATGTACACCCAGCCTCAAGAACAAGGGCCTGAAAGTTTTAAGAAACCAAGATTTTCTACACCATCAGCTTTGTCAGGATTTCCTACCCAGACACAATGGGTGTTAAGTGGAAGTAGGGATCATAGTAGTATTCCAAGAGGACCCTCCGACATAGCATCAGCATCGGTAACTGGATCGTATAGACACCTTGCACCCAGGATCTGTTACCTATGTAGACAGTCGGGACACCTGGCAAGGAATTGTCCAGACAGGAATACAATAATGACTCAGCCCCAAGGACAGAGTCTGCAAGGCTCACAAGGGAGGCTCTATAATATTAGAGGACGTGGACAAACGTCCCATACAGGTCAGATGACATAAGTGTTGTTTTAATATTACATATCGGGATTCTATGTGTAGAAGATATGTAAACTTTGCTACTTTTGAATTCCTTGTCTAAGTCCCTGAAGAACACAAGGGAGATAAGAACTTGTATCTTACTCAGTATTCTTTAAAACAATTTATAATCTCCCTTAACTGTGTATGAAAAGGATGAAATATAGATGTGATACCTGAAGAATAATCTTATATGGTAAATTCTGTGTGTATAATGATATGAAGAATGAGAAATATGATGATAAGCAAAATACATACTACCTAATCTCAATGCTCATATACCCTGGCCAGGTATATGGTTATTGTAGATAAGGCAAGTATGAAACTCCTAGATTGTTATCTTTTGATTACTCTGATCAGGTAATTATTCTAAAACAATCTAGAGAGTATAAGGAAAAATTAAAGGAGAAAAGCTGAGTGAATACTTAGTGAATATGCTCAGTGAATATACTCAGTGAATACTTAGTGAATATGCTCAGTGAATATACTCAGTGAATACTTAGTGAATATACTCAGTGAATACTTAGTGAATATGCTCAGTGAATATACTCAGTGAATACTTAGTGAATATACTCAGTGAATACTTAGTGAATATACTCAGTGAATACTTAGTGAATATGCTCAGTGAATATACTCAGTGAATACTTAGTGAATATACTCAGTGAATACTTAGTGAATATACTCAGTGAATACTTAGTGAATATGCTCAGTGAATATACTCAGTGAATACTCAGTGAATATGCTCAGTGAATATACTCAGTGAATACTTAGTGAATATACTCAGTGAATACTTAGTGAATATGCTTAGTGAATATACTCAGTGAATACTTAGTGAATATGCTTAGTGAATATACTCAGTGAATATGCTCAGTGAATATACTCAGTGAATACTTAGTGAATATGCTCAGTGAATAGACTCAGTGAATACTTAGTGAATATGCTCAGTGAATATACTCGGTGAATACTTAGTGAATATGCTAGTGAACATACTCAGTGAATGCTTAGTGAATATACTCAGTGAACATACTCAGTGAATACTTAGTGAACAAACTTAGTGAATATACTTGGTGAATTTCCTCAGTAACTACTTCGTAAGCCTTTCTCAATGAACTCCTTCAGTGAAGCCCTTGAGACAATATACAGAGTAAATTATCAGTGTTAAGGTATGTATATTCCTCTGTTGGTAAGAATTCTTGAGTGATATGAGAAGAATGTTCTTTTATGCTTTTTCCTTTCAAAAGTATGGACACATTATGTTAGGGGTTTATGCTTTACACAGACTGATGGACAGTCGGAAAGGACCATACAGACCTTGGAAGACCTGTTGAGAACATGTGTTCTCCAGTTTACCGGAAGTTGGGATCTACACCTAAGCTTGATAGAGTTTGCCTATAACAATAGCTATCAGCATAGTATTGATATGGCACCTTATGAAGCCTTGTATGGTAGACGTTGTAGATCACCCTTGTGTTGGTATGAGACTGGTGAGCATCAGTTGTTAGAACCTGATCTTGTGCAGCAAACTACAGAAAAGATTAAGGTAATACAGCAACAGATTAAGACTGCACAAGATAGGCAGAAATCTTATACTGACAAGCGTCGTAGACCCTTAGAGTTCCAGGCCGGAGACAGAGTGTATCTCAAAGTCTCGCCTTGGAAAGGAGTCCTTCGTTTTGGAAAGAAAGGGAAGTTAGCTCCTAGATTTATGGGGCCTTATCCAATCATTGAACGGATTGGAAAAGTAGCCTATAAACTAGAGCTTCCACCAGAGTTACAGAGATTACATCCTGTATTTCACATTTCTATGCTAAAGAAATGTCACCCAGACACTGAGTCAATTCTACAACCTATGGAGGTAGAATTGAATGATGATATATCTTATGAGGAAGGACCAGTGTCAATCCTTGATAACAGAATTAAAAAGTTAAAGAAGAAAGATTTAAGCCTTGTGAAAGTCCTCTGGAACCACCGTGGTGTTGAAGAAGCCACTTGTGAACTAGAGGATGAGATGAGAAGGAAATACCCTGCCCTTTTCTCTTAATACGTTTTATCGATTTCGGGGACGAAATCCTTGTAAGGGGTGGATAATTTGTAACATCCCTGACCTGGGTTATGAACTAACCCTAGGTGTTTTGCCTAAATATGTAATTAAATCCTTGTGATTAACTTTGGACATGTAATTAAGTTCCTCAGAAACATATATTTCAATTTTGCTCCTTTATATATAAAGTTGTAGCATTGTTTTGTAATACAGGGATCTATGTGCAAATTACCCAGTTAAGGGATTAACTTGCAAATTGCACATGTTGAGATGTTCCTCTGATGTTGAGACATCATGAGGATGTTTATGATGAAGTTTGAGGGATTTCCCAAGCTTGAGCACCAAGGTGCAGCTGTGGAAGCAACCCCTGTACTTGAAAACCCTAAATTGGTGTAAAGTGCAATTTACCCAATTTGAGGGGTGCAACTTGTAAAATACATCATCTAAAATATCTTTTATAACTTTTGTCATCATTTAGAGTAAAAATGATGAAGAGGGCACTTCATTTGAATAATCATATAATAAAGAACACCTTTGTGATTGAATAATCAAGGTGTATGTATAATAGCCCTTTTATGTGTATACTTTAGTGATGGGTTGATCCTCTTTGCCTTCAATTCTTGACCTTAGAAGGAGTTTGTCCTTAGAAATAAGGGGTAGGGACGAACAAAGAAGAAAGGAAGGACTTAAATGAGAAATGGGATAAAGTAGAAGCTTTATGGAGAAATTTCACCCAAAATATATATATCACTTCCTTTGCAAGCAAAGGAACGTTACTTTCATTCCCTCACTTATCCCCCTTGCTCAAACCGACTAAGGCAGAGCTCTGGAGCATAGGAGAACGACCAGGAAGTTCAAGGTAAGTTTGGATCATCCCTTTTGCTTGAATTCATGGAGGAAACTCGATTTCAAGGTTGAATTCATGGCTAGCTCACCTAGCTTTATCTTTCTAGCCATTCCTTTCCAACTTTTCCTTGGAGAATTCACCTTGGCCGACCTGTGGAGCTCAAAGACGCCATTAAAGACCTAAAGCTTGGAAGCTTGGAGCTCAAGGAACAACCTTTAGGCGGGTTTTATAACTCTAAACCTTATGCTTTGATTATACATCTTTTTCTATGCATATAGTTGCTAGTTCTTCTTCTTTCCTATCTTCCCTTGCATCCTTGCAAGTAAAATCGTGAAGAACTGCTTCTGTTCTTGAGGAAGAAGATAAGGGCGTTAATTCCTATGCTTATCCACGGATTTCCACTTTACTAAACGGTCCTAACCAATTGACCATGCGGTTTGCACAACCGTTTGGTGGGCAAACGGTTTCAGGGTCGCATAGGGGCAAACGGTCTCCAAGACCGTTTGGTCCAGTTGACCAAGCGACGACCGTATGGGAATCCTGTTCCTAATTATGTAGGCTGATCACCCACAAAATTTGAGGGGTTAACTCCAAAGGAATCGTGAGATATAAGCAAATCAATTAGCAAATCCAATTGAATTAAGTTCTGATTTTTCAATCTGTTTAATTTGCCCTTTTTGGGCAAACGGTCTCAAGACCGTTTAAGACGGTTGACCAAGCGTTGACCGTTTGGGATTACTGTTCATAATAATGTTGATTAATGACTCACCAAATTTGATGGCTTAATTCCAAATGAGTCATGAGTTGAAGGCTAATCAATAGGGCAAACCCTAATTGAAATCAGTGCTGAAATTCCAATGAGTTAATTAGTGATTTTGGGTTGGATAGCCCAAACGGTCTCAAGACCGTTTGGGGAATCATCCAAACGGTCTCAAGACCGTTTGGGGATCACCCAAGACCGTTTAGAGGTCTGGGGTCAAGTATAGTTGACTAATTGAAGGTCCAAAGGTACCAAATCATATTGCAATTAAGTATTGATGTGATGATCAACTCAATAGATCAAACCTTGATGAATTTTCACTAGAATCCAAAGGTTGGATGGGCAAACGGTCTCAAGACCGTTTGGAACTCATCCAAACGGTCTCAAGACCGTTTGGTGTCAACCCAAGACCGTTTGGAGGTCTAGGGTTAAGGTAATTTGATCAATTGAGAGCCCAATTACAATGGGTTATTGAAATAATCAAATTGCTGATTTGTGACTTAATTAAGATTCAACCCCTATCAAATCAACTTAGATTTTGATGAATTCTGGGGCAAACGGTCTCAAGACCGTTTGGAGGTCATCCAAACGATTTCAAGACCGTTTGGGCCAAGTTTGGGCCCAACTGGAGGTCAATTTATAGGTTCAACCTTGAATTGATTCACATTGTTGAATATTGATGACCATCCGATTTGAAACTCTAATTGAGATGGACTTAACCCTAATTGGCTTTCAATTGAGGGTTAATTTGGTGTCCAATTGCTTGAGGCTCATCCTTTTTGACTCAATTTATAAGTGGTTAACATGGCTTTGGCCAATTGAGGGCTTCAACATACTTAATCATAAACATTGTAACTTTTGAACCATGTTGGAGGTCCAAACGGTCTCAAGACCGTTTGGGCTCAAACGATCTCAAGGTCGTTTGGACCAATCGATCTCAAGACAAGTTGATCAAACGGTTTCAAACCGCATAAGCTCAAACGGTTTGGAAAGTCAACCTTTCCAAACGGTCAACGCACCCAAACGGTTTGGGCAAACGACCTTGAGGTCATGCGGTCTTGGAGTCAAACCTAGCAAACGGTCAACGCACCCAAACGGTTTCAAACCGTTTGGTAGTTGAAGGTTGAAACCGTTTGGAGGTTTTCAAGGTTATTTATATATAATCACTTGAAGTGGTAATTGGTTCAATGGTGATCTAATCTAAACCCTAATGGTAGCTTAGAACATTAAGGGATTAAGTGATTAATGAATTGACCCATGATGATGATCATGAGGTAAATTACCAAAATACCCTTGAGGGGTTTAATTGAGTAATACCTTTTTCTAATAAAACCCTAATCACATGTTAATGATGTTTTGGCTTATGCTAGTCAATGAGGACTTAACCCAACCTGATCTAGAGTGGTGTTATCACCATCTACTAGTAAGAGGAGAGAGAAAGTATCATAAGAGAGAGAAAGTACCCTTTTATAGTGGAAACTTAAGTAAAGTACCTTCAATACACATGAATGTACATGTTTAGGGTATGATCCACCTATGTGAGATCATGAAAACCCTATTTATGATAATTGATGAATCTTAATCTTATCTGAGGACTTTAATGATGATGTTTCTCATACATGGTGATGTTATGAGATCAATTCACCAATAGGTGAATAGTAAACCCTAATTCTAGGATGATGACATGTTTTGTGTATAGTAAACCCTAATTGATGAGATTCAGGGAAACCTAGCTCTTGTAAGAGTAGGGAGATACAACTTCTTTAAATGAGTTATTTACTGTTATCAGTTGAATTGACCATGCAGGTTCCTATATGAGGATGATCATATCCAGGTATGGATGATGATGCTATATTCATTGAAAGCATGTTGTTCGCTTTATGAATAGTGATATATCTTGGTGCCTTGTTAGTGGCATCTTATGAGATTGATGGGCTGTGAGAGCCATTAGTATCATCAAGGTCATGCTTAACAGATGACTTGTGATGAGAGAATTGAGATATGGTAATTGTTGTAAGTTAGACTTGTTACATTTAGTATCCTTCTTTCTTAGCTGCTATGCTAATGTTTAATGTTCAAGAACATGTATGTTATCTGATAAGTGATAACTTATTAGTTTGATAGGTTGAATGAGTCATGAGTAATATGCGCTGATGATTATCAAAGGTCATATTATTTAGATGACCAGATAAAATAAGATGTTCTTGGTAATAAATGTCATAATTAGTTCAGGGGTTTGGACTCTCACTTTCCGGATTCTTAGTGATAAGATGTTTAGGGATTGATATCCCTATGTTAAATTATGAAATGTGATCCTAATATAGAGTGTTACTATGTGAAATTCTATTACAAGATAATCCTATGAAAGGCTTAACTGCAGACTTATGGGTGATGAATGTAAATAACCCTTGTGTCACTTGAGTATGGTTAAGTATGATTTCATGTGTACTAATCATACAGTTATGTTGTGGATTTGGAATCCTAACACTTTGTAGAAAAGGGTATGGCTACAGGCCATGATATCCCTTATTATAATGCCAGGTGATGGATATATGATCTAAGCCTGAAGAGAGCCAGTGTGGTGATGATGGATTTATAATAAATAAATGGTATACATGTCCTTTTATTTCTAAAAGAAAAGAGATATGTGGGTTGACTTAGAGATGCTTTGCTTCTAGTAGGAGGAATAGATTACAATCTGTGAAACATTGTTCTAACTACTCTTAAAATATATATGACTTCTTTGTGTACTGTTATTCTCTTATTCTGTAATAATCATGTTTCTGGCGAAGAGCACATAGATCCCTGTATTACAAAACAATGCTACAACTTTATATATAAAGGAGCAAAATTGAAATATATGTTTCTGAGGAACTTAATTACATGTCCAAAGTTAATCACAAGGATTTAATTACATATTTAGGCAAAACACCTAGGGTTAGTTCATAACCCAGGTCAGGGATGTTACACACTCCACCTCATTCTACCCGTGCAATCCCGGAGGTAGACGCGAGGATCGAGGCGGAGAGGCGGACATCATCGACCACAACGGAGCAGTTCTAGAAACTGCGACGATCTACACCGGGCTGTCACAGATTTACTCTTCTGCTCCGACGATGCTTTCTTTCTCTCTCTTCTCTTTCTTTGTTGCTCCCTCTATGAGGAGCGAGTAGTTCCGTTCACTGGGGCACGGGAACTAGCCCCGCTGCCCATGCTTTGTAATCTGTACTAAAAGATGTTATCTTTCCGATTCAATACCAAATGGTTTCATACATGCTTGAATGTTGGCCGCGTTCTTGTATGCATCTATTGTCTTTCGTTGTGGTTTGTCTACGACTGCTCTTGGGACTCGAATATCGATTTGGTGTTGGTTTCTGGTGCGCGTATCCACCGCGCATCCGTTTCGGTATCTGGGAACGCTCCCCGAGGGATGGAATAAACCCACCTCCATCGTTGTACTTCCGCACTATGAAATGGAATCAGTTGACGTACGGAAGTGCAACCTTGATGGGTCGAGGAACACATTCTGCGGAGGGAGTGGTGCAAGGTATTTGACCATTCGTCCGGGAATGGCTGACGTTGCAACACTCCCACGTTTCTCATAGCTATGTCCTCGAAAGAGGGATAGTCTATAAGGATACTAATCGAATTGATGATTATCGCTCGCTTGTTAGTTTTCCGATGCACGTTTCACGAGGTTGAGTAAGGTTCTCTCTTCGGAGGCTACATATCTTCATTGACACGTAGATATGTACCGGATGAGGGTTACTCAACCCGTGAAGGATGTGTGCATTACTCTTGTCCTATAAGACATCGGTATTGTATAACTTCCATGTATCTTGATTGCAAGTCTTGCTATGATTGGTACAGGTACAATACATGTGTAGTGGTGGTGAATACCCGCATCACCCCAGTAATCCATCATCATTTGTTAATCTTAGACTTTAATCCTCAAGCTAGTTTTTATTCTTGCCTTTGCTTTTGCATGTTTTAGGTTATATAACTCAAATCAAACTTTCGGTCTTAGATGATTGACTTAGATCGATACGAAACGAGAAAAAGACACTCAGATTCTTAACGTTGTCCTTTGGGTTCGATCCTAAATCTGTACTATGATAAGGCTTCCACACTCTTGTGGGGTTGGAGCATTTATCTAGCACTAGTTGTAGGTAAACCTAGAGAGAACACCAACTCCCTAGGGTTTTTGGTGCACATTAGGACTTCCATTGGAAGAGTAATCTTTTGGTGTAAGTTCTAGCTCCATCAACAGCCACAGAGATAAGTATACGGACCGAGTTCAAACGGGCGACCGGTGAGAAAGTCTCAAAGTAATCCACGTCATATGTCTGGGTATATCCTTTGGCAACAAGACGAGCTTTGAGACGTTCAATAGTCCCATCAGGCTGATATTTGATCGTAAAGACCCATCGGCAGCCAAGAGGAGAACAATCAGTAGGGGGATCAACTAGCCGCCAAGTGTTGCGTTCAATAAGGGCCTGCATTTTAGATTCCATGGCCTAGCGCCAAGCTGGATGCTTAAGAGCCTGAGAAGCATTCTTAGGAATAGAAACAGTAGAAAGAGCAGATGTAAAATTTGCAAAGTTAGTCCCCAAGTGAGCAGTGGTACAGAAATTCCCAATGGGGTGTTGTGTAAAAGTTTGAGTGCCTTTGCGTAAGCTGATCGGTATATCTAAGTCAGAAAATACCTGAGATGGAGATGGATCTGCCATCGAGGATGAAGGATCTGGAATGGCCATGGAGGGAGTTAGAGCCTTCGGTCTTCTTTGATAAACCTTCAGTGGAGGAGCAGCAACAGGAGTGGTATCCGATGAATCAATATCGTCAATCATCGGTAACGGTGTATCCGCAAATAAATATGATGTCAGGACAGAGCCAGCAGAGGAATAAAACGACATATGTTCAAAAAAGACAACATCAGCCGAAACCATCCATTTCTTTATAACCGGGTCATAACAGTGGTACCCTTTTTGTGTCCTAGAGAACCCTAAGAAGACACACTTGATGGCACAGGGATCAAGTTTTGTTAATCCAGGATGCAGATTTTTAACAAAGCAGGTGCTTCCAAAAATCCGAGGGACAAAAAACAAAGGAGCATCAGGATGTAGAATTTGATATGGAACTTGATTACCAAGAACAGAAGATGGCATGTGATTAATAAGATAGCATGCAGTGGAAATAGCTTCTGGCCAAAAATAGTGGGGAACATGGTAGTGAAACAGGAGAGTGCGAGCAACTTCAAGAAGATGCCGATTTTTGCGTTCGGCAACTCCATTCTATTGCGGTGTGTAAGAACATGAAGTTTGGTGAATAGTACCTAGTTTGCGACAAAAATGACTGACTGAGGCTTGCATGAACTCAAGGGCATTGTAAGTGCAAAAGATTTTTATAGGTTTACTAAACTGGGTACGTATTTCAGAAAAGAAGGCAGTAATAGTATCAAGAATGTTAGACCTATCTTTTAACAAGAATATCCAGGTGTTCAAGAGAAATCATCAATAAAACTCATGAAGTACCGGAAATCAGAAACGTTGGAAATAGAACATGGGCCCCAAATATCAGCATGTACTATATCAAAAGACTGTTTTGAGCCAATACATAACTTTTTAGAAAAGGTAGATCTAGTTTGTTTGCCTAACTGGCATGTTTCACAATGAAAAACAGAATCAGAAATAGCAGGTAGTAAGTGCTTCAACTTGGCTGCTGACGGATGTCCCAGCTGATAGTGTCATTGGATACCAGTCACAGAAGAAGTCAGAAACGCAGCAGTCCTCGGTACATCCAGATAGTATAAGCGTTTGGTCCCTCATGGCCTGAACCAATCCTCGTCCTCGTGCGCAGATCCTGAAAAATAGCACCATCTGGATCAAACGTTATGGAGCATCGCAGGCTCTTAACAGTTCTACTGACAAGTTTATTGGAAATTTAGAAGCATATAATGCAGAGCGCAGAGGTTGCCAGCCAGAAGTACAGATATTTCTAAAATCGTAGACAGGCGTTTGTGAACCATCAGCAAGAGTAACAGGAGGAATAGCAGTAATTTTATGCAAATTTGAAAATAAGGTAGAATTGCCAGTAATATGGGAGGTCGCACCAGAGTCGATCACCCATGTATTTTTACCAGACTGGGTCAGGAAAGAAGTACTGCCATCAGTGGAAGTCTCAATAGAGGAGGCCAAACGCGCTTGAAGCAGTTTCTCAAATTCCGATCTGATCCAGTCGGCAGACGGTGGAGCAGATGAGGAGGCAGCAGTGTCAGGTTGTTCAGATGTGACTTGATTTGCCCACACAGGTTTTCCATGTTTGATCCAGCAGCGGTCTTCATTATGATTAATTCATTTGTAGAAGGTGCAATAGCGTTGTTCAGTAGTGTCAGCAGGAGAGGAGGAAGACCCACGTCTTGGACCGGTAGAAGAGCATCCGCGACCGCATCCTCGACCGCGGCCTCGTCCACGGAAGGAGTCTCTTGTCCTAACAGCAAGGGTTGTCCCATCAGAGGGATCGGGAAGAGCTTGAGATACGGAAGGAAGGCGTTGCACACGCTTCAGAACATCTCGTAAGGTAGGAAGAGGGTCACTAGAAAGGATCTGATCAACTACCCTCGTAAAGGATGACGGCAGGCCAGCAAGAAACGAGACTAATTGTAACTCGTTGCATTGTCCCTGGATCTCAGTAATATCTGTTGATAGGGGATGGTAGACCTCGAACTCATCCCAGAGAGCACACAACATTGATTGTAGTAGTCCTCCACAGAATCAGTAACAGAGTAGTCCTGTTTAGCCAAGTGTTTGAAGATTTCAAACACTTTCTTCGGATTCTGCTGGTGAGAGTGCACGTGGGAAAGTTGATCCCACATGTCCTTGGTTGTTTTCAGGCGGAGCAGAGACTGGCTGATTTTGGGCTCTACACTAGTGACCAGCTTGGTCATGACGCCATAATCTTCTTTAGACCAGAGATCATAGGCATGTTTCGTCTTGTCATCAGCATCTGCAGCAGGAGCTGTTGGACCTTTGGTAGACAGATGTGAGAAGCGTCCTTGAGCCTTGACATAGAGCTCAAAGGAGGTTGCCCATAAGTGATAGTTGGAGTCGTCCAGTTTGACAGTGATGACGCACAAGTTGCGGGGAACATCTGTGGACGCCATGAGGGAAGGAGTCAACTCAAACAAAGGGCACAGGCAGGAAAAGAAGGCAGTCAGAAGGTTGACATAGCAGTCAATAGAAGCAGACAGTAGCAGAAACCCAATACATGGGCAGATCTAGGAGCACCAAGACTGGGCGTACAAGATAATAGTAGATCCAAGCATCGGATCTCAAGAACCCACGTAGCGGCAGTAAGGGATATAGAAAAACCTACGCCAACATGGAGGAAAAATTTCTCCACCATGAGGCGTAGGCAGGCAGAGAGCAAAACTAAATTTACGTCGTCAACGTGCCAGAACTGGAAAGTTTCCGAAGATGTCCAGAGACTAGCGGGAAGGAGATGGATTGGATGGTGTGGCCAACTGGATGGGAGAGTGATAATGGATGATGGGTGTGGTGATGGCGGAGGAGAGGTTGTGGCTGGGAAGGTGGTGGTGGGTTATGGAGGGGAGAGAAGATGGTGGCGGCAGGCTGATTGGTGGGTGGCGGTGGCGGAATGGGCTGGAGGTGTGGCGGCGGGCTGGTGAGGGGGTTGGAGATGGTGGCGGCGACTGTTGGGGTGGAAAGGGAAGAGAGGGGGGACTGCTGGGGTGGAGAAGGGGATTGGAGGTAGAGAGAAGGTGAGGGGGGGGCAAGGAAAAAAGAAGAGAGGGAGGGGTGGAGGCTAGGGTTATGTGGGCATGGGCATTAGGGTTTAGGATGGAGGGATTTAGGGAGGATCGGGTGGCTCTGATACCATCTAAAATACTAAAGGCTTCTTCTTATTGAATGAATAAAACAAGTACATGGCTCTCTCTTTTATAAGACAAGAGAGTAAGACATAGAGTGGAGCTAGGCAATATGGGATAAAAGTACAAGAGGCTAATAGACAAAAGCCAAAATACACTAAGTAAGAAATAGCACAACACAGTAAAGTATATATACTAATATGATCCTAAAAGGGAAGTTGGCTTCTTTGCTATAAATTACATGAGATTACGACGTCCTCTCACTCCTATGCATGAAGCCAAGAAAGAGACTCATAGGGATGCAACTATCTTCAAGCCTACTGATTACATGCATAATTGTTAGGCATGTGTCTAGGCATCAAGGAGCTCCAAGGATGTGCATCTTAACATGTGCTTCACGTATATGCCCCCTTAGATGATTTTGTGGGTCTCTAGCCCTTTGTATGGACCATTAATGTTAGTTACTAACGTCCTAATGTTCAAGTCAGTGTATGAAAAAGTGCAATGCGGGAATCGAGCTAGTAGGACCCTGTTACTGCTTAAACGCCAGGTGGGCGCTTGAGCAAACATTTTTAGAAACAGTGATTTTATGCATGTTTCATGTAATTTGAAATTATATACCTATATATTTGCCAACGAGGAGTGGCTTAGTAGATAGGGGTGGGTGCTTCTCAAGAAGCGACTCGCGTACAATCTCTAAATAATAAAACACTCTTTTGAATGATTCAGCATGTTATGCATCCGACCTCTGTGTGGTTTATCCAGCTCCCCTGGTTTGAGGACTATTATGGGGAGCAGATCCACCTTGTTGGGGTGGGTCTAAAGTGGAAGAGTTTTCGGTGCCAAAAAGTCAACGAGGGGCATGGTAGATAGGGGTAGGTGCTTCCATGGTACTAAACATCTTCGACATCTGGCGATTAATCCTTGATGTTTTCCACATCTACAACTGTCAATGTCAAAACTTGGTAAACTTCATGTTCTATCTCGTTGTCTACTTCAGCCTAGTTGTCAACAATAACAGCCCAAATACCCATCTTGTCAATAAAACATGTAGTTGTTGTTGTTGTTACACAACAAAGTTGGCATGAAATGCTTCTTGGCCTTAATGTAACCATCTTCTCAAATTTTAATAAAGAGCAATAAATTTATCCCTCTTCTAGATCTATAAAAAAATTTACAACATTAGTTGTAGAGCTAACACAATTTTCCCTCTCCATCTAGCCCCCTTTTTGCAATTTTATGAATAGACTCATGTTTATGTTAATCTAACTCTATTCCAACTGTGATTTATGTAAATATAGAACTCATGGTGTAGGACTTCGACTCCGTGTCGACCTCGCCAGGTGTGGAAGTGGAAGTTTGTGGAACTTCGAGGAAGTTTAGGTGCAAACTTCAATAAACTTTGATGTTGTCTTTTGAAGAAAAATATGTGAATTTGAAGGAAACTTTGAATGAAAACTTCTAATTATAGTATACCTCTATCTTATATATGTTAATTTAACATAAAAGGACGATTTATAACTCTAGCCCTAGTTAGGTTGATAATACAATGTGTTTCTTGCAAGGGTCAAATGTTGCAATACACATATACAAATACAGTTCACCGTATGTATCCTATGCAATATATAGTCAAATAGTAATTACAACATCCTCTCTAGGAAAAAGTGGCAACAACAAACATAGAGTTGATATTCGAAGTTGTGAAGACGTTGGAGGCAACACTATGCCTTATATGGCCATTAGGGCACTGGTTAGGATTAATGTTTTGGGTCGTCTCAACTTCGCCCCAACTTCACCAACTTCGAGGAAATGTCGACAACTTCAGAGAAGTTGAGACAAAAATACACACAAAAAAAGGTAACTTCGCCGACATCAGTGAAACTTCGCCCCAAAGTTTTGGACGAGGCTGAAGTAATTGGTATTCGACTTCGCCCATGGTCGAATTTCGAAGCTTCGGCGAAACTTCGCCCAACTTCGACGAAGTTGTGTTCCATGATAAAACACCATATAGTTGAACAAAATGTTTTTTACAAATTTCATATTGAAGAGCTAATGTAAATTAAACTTTTCATCAAAATTTGATGTTTTATGTTGAATTTTGTCAAGATTACTGTTTATAGTTCATTTTGATCAAAGTTTACCTTTGCAACTTCCTCAAAGCTTCCATAAACTTCTACAAATGTTGAAGTTGACACAAAGTTCGCATCATGTACATGGGTACTTTCTATAGAAGTGACCCAGTTTCGATCCCCAAGTAACAAGCCACTCTTCAGAAATTATTTTAACCCATTACGTAGATGGTCCTCTACACGGCTTACATGGCTCCCCTGGTTTGCAAGTTGTTGGGGGTGGAGTTTCTGGGTTGGGCAGTCTAGGTTCCCACTATAAATAAAGCATATTTAGTCATTGGAACATGTGAAAAAAAATGAATAAATTACTAACAACTAGTTGCAATATCTACCATCTGGTGTATATAGTAGATACTCAAAACATAACCACAGACCGTAAACTGTACACATATAACTGTAATTATAAATTTACAACAATATGCTATTTGCAGTATGATTTCATATGCATACGATGTAGTATATACTACAATTACTTTGTATATACATTATACAATGTTACCATATGTATTGTACACATACAAGAATAGAAGAAGTACTACATAGTAGATATATAGCGGCCAACTAAACGGGCTAATCGGAAAAAAGTAGGCACTTAATTGCACTCACCTAACTGAGCATCGGGGCCTAGTTTAGGCGCACAGTGCTTAGAGTAAGCGGACACCTAGATCGCTTTCTAAACAATGGTTTGAATCAAGTATTTTACCTATGTTTGTTGCATAATATCATTAATATTTGATACCCTATTATTCATTTTACTATTCTGCTTGGTAGTTGGATCAATCTGATTTCTATTTTGAGATATTTTCAACATAATTAGGTATGTTAGTATAAGTGATTATTGGAGTTAGGTCCATTTTCATTAGTTAATATTATGTTTTTTATTTTCCTTGGTACACTTAAATCATGATCCATTTACCCACTTAAGTGTATCCACGTAATCCCCTGTACTACTATATATAGGAGAACCTCTATGCTACTATTAACAACTAATTAGAATTGGTGTGGCTTTCTACATGGTATCAAGGCATTGCTCAACATAATCTAGTCACCATCCATCACCCCCTCCCTCTTTTCTTGCAGCAGCAGTCACTGCAAGGGCAATCGTCGTCGGTGTCCAGGGCTAGCATTCTCCTACACCCAAAGGGGGCACCAGTTGTCCGCCCTGGGGGCACCAGCTGCCTGCCACAAGGGTAGCCACCACCGACGCCCAGGGACTGCTACCTCCAGTGCCCAAAGGGGCCAGCAGCCACCGTTGGTGCCTAGGGGCAACCGCCTCCGGTGTCCAAAGGGACCACCAGCCATCGGCAACCAACAACCACCCCGCTATCGTTTCCATACTCATTTGTTCAGTCTTCTCCTTCCTCCTTTCCTCTTTTTTTTATCATGCTTGTAATAAAAAAACAAAAACAACAGAAGACCTACAAGGGTCTAGTTCATTTAGTTCAAGTATCGAGTCTATTTGTATATGGGTCCAAGTGTGTCTAGGCCCATTAACGTTTAGTCTATGTTTGTATGCTTCTCCATTCCAAATATGGGAGCAAGGTTTTCTAGTACAGTACATCTATTAGCCATCACCTGCTTCCAACATGGTATCAGAGCTATCGTGAGAGGGAGCGAAAAGGAGGAATGGCCCCTTGCGGGTGGCAGCAGCCCTTGGCGGTGCTTGGCTGCCCGTAAGGATTTCCTACGGCTATCGAAGGTTATCTCCCCTACCTCCATTGGTTGTTGCGAGGAGTCACCGTACCATCTCAGCCCACCTAAAACTGCCTCTCTATACCATAATAACCCTACCTTCCTCTCCAACCCAACCACCACCCCTCTCCCTCTTTCCGCTCCTCTCCAGCCTGCCGCCATCACCCACCTGTCCAACACCTTCCTCTCTGAACCAACCACCCATCGTCCTCTCTAAAGCAGTTGCCCACCTTCCTCTCCAAGCCAGCTATCGCTTCCTCTCCAAACCAGCCGCCCTCCTTCCACTCCAAACCATCCACCTGTCTTCCACTCCAAACCATCCACCTGTCTTCCTCTCTATGCCAGTTGTAGCCTTCCTCTTCAACCATGGTGTAGAATTTTGATTTCGACGCCGTTTCAGATGGCTCAGAAAAAGAAATTTTGATCGAAATTTCAGCATTTCCGGTCCTGTCAACACAAGATTTGGGCACACATTTCAATGACCAGATAAGGGAATTAAGTCACAAAATTGGACCAGGATAATCTACATACATAAATACACTTAACTATGAAATAATATCATATGTTGGTATTGGATGGAAGTGCTCCTACATGTGTGAGTGAAACGATTCAAAACTATTTTGAAGGGAATTTTGATGACATTTTCAATACCATAATGGAGTTAGTTTATAGATCATCACGTTAATAATCAATTTCAATTGATAATTTATAGCTTATGCTATAGATCATTAAAGAGTGAAAAATTCTAAAAGTATTCTAATGTAGGCCTGAAATGATTCATAAAATTAGGACATATTACTAAATTTACTTGATACTAATAGTCTAATATATTGAATATATCAATTGAATACATGTCACTATATATTATTCCCATTAGTAGTTCAAACTCGATGTATGTAACTAAACATCATGCATAATAGGTCCAAATTGTTTTACTTGTTTTTCAATTTTAAGGTCTAAACTTATATATAATTAATATTCAAAGTATTACATAGTTGTAAATTATTGCTATGGAAATCATCTCTAATATAAGATATTACTTTATAAATTTAACATTTGTTAAGTGTTACATAATATATATGAATATAATGTTGAAAAACTTCAAAAAAAGCTTTTTGAAATATTTTATCCATTATCTTAACAAATATGATACATATCAAGTTAGATTTGTAAAATAATTGTTAATATATATAATTTATAGCATAATTTTATAAATCTTCAAGTTTAAGTTGTAGTCTATCAATTGCAACATGCAGTTTCAAAGTAATCTTTTGATCAAGATGGGGTTAGAGTGGAAGACATAGATGTAGATGGGAAAGAGAGTAAACTTACATTAGATCCGAAGAACAAAGCCTTCGAAAGCAAGAGAATGCAAAAAAGCACCAAAGAAGTAACCCTCCTAGTGCAGCTGGCTTTTAGCAGTTGATTTTTGAAATTGTGAACCCAATTGATTGTGTTTTGCAAAATGCATGCCCAAACTAGCCTTTTTTCAATCGAAATTGATGTATTCTGTCAAAATTTTGCCGCCCCCCTACAAAAATTGTCAAAATTTTGAAATTTTATTTACTATTCCTAGGGAGGTGCATTTCTATGTCTGATACCTGTCAAAACTGAAATCTCGAGATTCCAATCGGAATTTAAACCATGTCTCCAACCCAACCACAGCCCGCCTTCCTCTTCAAGACAGCCACATCCTATGAAGAAAATGCCCAATTTTTATGTCGTTTCAGTGGCCATGGAAACAAAATTTTCGACGGAAATTTTGATAAATGCGTTCCTGGCATTTCGACGGCAAAATCGACGAATTAATTTATGAAATTTTACCAGAATGATCCACTAGTGTAGATCTACAAAATATGTAATAATATTTCATACTGGATATGTGGGGGGTGGGGTTTCGTCATTTGTGAGTGACCCTAAACTGTTCCGATAGGCATTTCGATGGGGAATTTTGATGTCAATTTTCAATTGTGAAATCAATGAATTAAGTCATTATGGTTTGCAAGCACAATACATAGACTTAAAGACACAAAAATTTGCAAAAAATATGCTCTAGGTAGTACATAATATATGAAAAGGTAAAAAATCAATGATTTGCGTATTTAGAGAGTTTCGACAGTCCATTTCGATGTCCGATTGCCAACGACTAGATAAAATTGGAGAAATTTTGACAATTTCGTCGACATTTTGAACATTGGCCACAGCCTTCCTCCCCAAGTCAGCCACCTACCTTTCTCTCCAAGCCACAACCCCCCTCCCGGCCTTCCTCTCCTTCCCACCTTCCCTCTACACCTATCCCGAAAACCCCATCCCAAATATCCATCACCCTGGCTTAAAACTCCTCCAAATTGCTACATGAGCACATGAAACCCAACTTTTTTTACCTCTACCATTGTTATGACTCTCCACCCCAACCCCTCTTAATTCTTTTTGTTGTTTGTGTGACGGGTAGAAATTAGGGGTGTAAATGGGTAGGGCATGGCGTGGGTATGAGTCGTATGACTATGCCATAACCTAACCCGTCTAAGTTAGCGGGTATGGTTATGGGTATCTACCCGCTTCGTCCAACATCGTACCCACACCATACCCATACGGCCATACCCATGCAACAACAAATACATGGGGCGGTAATGCAGCTATGTTATCTTCTAAATGGTATTGAAAGAATCTTTATAGTTGAGATTCAAACCAAGCTCAATCAATTCACATATCAAGCAACTACCAACACACCACCATTATAGCTGTGTTAGAAAATACAATTTATATAATATAATATATATATATATATCGTTAAAGAAGCGTCGATGACATTGACAGCATATATGCTCAATACATTTTATTAATGTGTGAATAAAACTTCAATTGAGTGGTGTAAATGGATAAGTAATACTTACCTATTTAGTGGAATAATTTATTCTTCCCTAAATCAAAATGTTTATACTGACATGTATTTGTACATGTATATGTATAGGTACATGTACATGCATAAAAGTCTCCTTTTCTTTGAATCTCTCTGTGTGTGTGTGTAAATATATATATGCTTGTGTATGGATGTGCTTATGTCTATCTATATACACACATATCAATATGCATGTTCTTATGTAAGGAATTTTTTAAGAAGTATCTATAACTATTGTAAGAAGAAATGAAGGAGGAAGAAGACGGGAACACCGATCACATGTCGGCTGCAAGATGCAGCAAACGTGGGTAGGGCTTGAGCCTACACACTTGTATATATATATTAGGGTAAGTACATGAGGTACAAAGAGAGAAAAAGAATAAAAACTAAATTTCATAAGCAAAATAGATCTGCCGCTGGCTTGCCGTTCCACCGATGTGCCGGTGTCGATACCATCGACTTGAGTGTCGATGGTATCGACGGAATATTGTATTGCGCCTGAACCAATCTCGATACTATCGACATGTGTGTCGATAGTATCGACCGGGATGCAGCTTGCTTCAACTTGAACCTGAACTGATCTCGATACTATCGACAGAATGTCGATAGTATCGACCGGAATGCAGGCTGCTTCACACTCCCCCTCAAGCTGGAGAGTACACATCGTGTATGCCCAGCTTGCCGCAGAGTCTCTGAAAGATTGCTGAACCCAAAGGCTTAGTCAGAATATCTGCTAGTTGATCTTCAGACCTGACATATGAAGTCACAATAGTGCCGTCTTTTATTTGATCACGAATAAAATGGCAATCAACCTCTATGTGTTTTGTACGCTCATTAAAGATAGGATTTCTGGCAATGTGCATAGCAGATTGATTGTTACACTTGAGCTCCATAGAAGGTAGAAGAGAAATTTGCAATTCAGATAAAACAGATTTGACCCATTTTAATTCACAGCATGCATGGGCCATAGCACAGTATTCAGCCTCAGTGCTAGATCTAGCAACCACATGTTGCTTCTTACTTTTCCATGTGACAAGATGATCACCTAGAAAGGTACAATAGCTTGATGTAGATCTCCTATCAGTATGATCACCAGCCCAGTCAGCATCTGAATATCCTGTGAGAGACAGGGATATTGGAGGTGCCTTTGGTCTAGAATATGTGATACCTTTACCGGGAGCATTTTTCAGATACCTCAGAATTCTACAGACTGCTGTCCAGTGTGATTGTCGCGGAGAATGCATATATTGGCTGACCACGCCCACAGCAAATGAAATATCAGGTCGGGTGACTGTTAGATATATTAACTTACCCACTATTCTCCTGTAATATTCTGGATCTTTATACTCAGCATCATCAACCACCTCTTTGATGTGATAATCCATTGGTGTAGATACCGGTTTAGATTCAGCCACGCCTGTCTCCTGTAACAAATCAAGCACATATTTCCTCTGAGATAAATTAACACCTGCATGAGATCTAAGCACTTCAATGCCTAGAGAGTATCTTAGTTTGCCCAGATCCTTTGTATGGAAGTGTTTTTGCAAACCCTCTTTGACACGAGATATTCCCATGGTGTCACTGCCAGTAATTACTATGTCATCAACATAGACAAGAAGAATAATGGATCCACGGGAAGAGTTGGAGTAAAATAAGGAATGATCAGTCTTGGAGCGAGAAAAACCCATCTGAAGAATAACTTCACTGAATTTGTCAAACCAAGCTCTAGGTGACTGTTTCAGCCCATAAATAGCCTTTTTTAATTTGCATACTTTGTGACACTCCCCCTGAGCAACAAACCCAGGAGGTTGCTCCATATAGACTTCTTCCTGTAGATCACCATGGAGAAAAGCATTCTTTACATCCAGCTGAAATAGTGGCCAATCAAAGGTAGTAGCAAGAGAAATAATGATCCGCACAGAATTTAGGCGAGCAACAGGAGAAAATGTTTCAAAGAAGTCAACACCATAGGTTTGGTTGTAGCCCTTTGCAACCAATCGGGCTTTCAACCTTTCAACAGATCCATCCGGATTGTGTTTAATAGTGAAAACCCATCTACAGCCTACTACTTTCTTTCCTGCAGGAAGATCAACCAGGTCCCAGGTACCATTATTTAAGATAGCCTGTGTCCAGCCACTGTTCTTCATAGCATCATAATGATTTCTTGGTATAGTCACAGAATCAATCCCAATAGCGAATGCACGAGCCTGCTTAGACAGATGAGACAGGCAACATACATTTGTAATAGGATGTTTAATAGTACAGGACCTAGTACCTTTCCGAACAGCAATAGGAAGGTTGAGATATGATGTCTTTGTAGGATTCTCTTGAGTAGAAGGCGATGATGAGGGCTCAGGGACTGGTGTCGCTACTTCTTCTAGATCTTGCCTGCCTCGCCTATGGTATACATGTGTATAATGCTCAATGGCGGGTCTATCTCCTGCTTGTTCATCCGGAATAGAAGTAAAATTCGGAATGATAGGTAGCACTCCCTCACTCGACACCGATGGTGCCAGTCTCTCATTTTGTATTTTTGGTGGCTCT
The DNA here is from genome assembly GCA_963693085.1 of Alisma plantago-aquatica. NCBI lineage: Eukaryota > Viridiplantae > Streptophyta > Magnoliopsida > Alismatales > Alismataceae > Alisma > Alisma plantago-aquatica. The sequence continues at coordinate 737,442,508 of OY856409.1, read as the reverse complement.
CCCTCTCTCAACTGCTCCCCCTTGCTCATAGCATTGGAGAAATATGGAGTGGTCTCATGGAAAGTGACATCCCTAGACACAAACATGCGGCGAAGACTAGGACAGTAACACTTGTATCCTTTGCTCGTAGTAGAGTAACCCAGGAACAGTGTTTTAATGGACCTAGGAGACAGCTTATCGGTCTTAGGGTCGAAGTTATAGACAAAGGAAGTGCAACCAAAAACTCTAAGAGGAATAGGATAGGGAGAGTCCTTGGGACGCAATACAGAAAAAGGAGTCTGTCCTTGAAGAACAGAGGAAGGTTTCCTATTAATCAAGAAACAAGCAGTTAAAAGAGCTTCAGACCAAAATTTCTTGGGCACATTAGATTGAAACATAATAGATCGAGCAATATCAAGAAGATGGTGATTCTTCCTCTCTGCCACCCCATTTTGCTGAGGGGTGTGAGGACAAGATGTGCGGTGAATCATACCAACTAAGCTACAAAAATCAAACATAGCCTTTTGAACATACTCCAAAGCATTATCAGACTGAAGAATTTTTATATTGCAATCAAACTGGACTTTAATTTCAGTATGAAAATGTTTCACAATAGACAACACGGACTCTCTACTTTTAAGAAGGTAGATCCATGTCATGCGTGAGAAATCATCGACAAAGGAGATAAAATAACGAAAACCATTATAACTCCGGTCTTTTACAGGACCCCACACATCACTATGCACTAACTCAAAGGGACAAGAAGCCCGCTTATTGACTCGACTGGGATAGGATAACCTATGGTGCTTTCCCAGTTGACATGACTGACACTCTAAGGAAGATAATTGGGACAACTCTGGTTCCAACTTCCGCAGGTTCTCCAAAGAAGGATGTCCATATCTGCAATGCCATAGTAAGGGGGAACCACTCAACAGGATAGATGGAACAGGAGCAGGCATTTGGCGAGGTAGACTGTCACCGTTGAAAAGATAGAGATCACCTAGGTAGAATAGAGTAATTTGAGTACAGGGAAGAGATGAAATGGAGGAGAGAAGATGAAGGGAGGAAGATTTTATTTTATTGCTACCATCTCAATGAATCTTCATGTTGCTATATATCGCTACCGTTGTTGATCAGCATGCTTCCATATATATTGTTATCTATTAGATCATTCTTCTACTGCTTGTTCATCACATGGAGAGTATGTGGTGCCTTTTCATCATATCTTCTATTGTGTTTGGATCATGGAACACAACTTCGTCAAAGTTTGGTGAAATTTTGCTGAAGTTTCAAAATTCGGCCATAGGTGAAGTCAAATACCAAATTATCCGAACCTCATTGAAACTTCAGGACAAAGTTTCAATGATGCTTTTTTGTGTATTTTCGTCTCAACTTCTCTGAAGTTGGGGAAGTTGGGGCGAAGTTGAGACTTGAGACAGCCTAGAATATTAATCCTAACTAGTGCCCTAATGGTCATATAAGGCATAAGTGTCGCCTCCCAACCCTCTTCACAACTTCTAATATCAACTCCTATGTTTTTTGTTGCCACTTTGTCCTAGAGAGGGTGTTATAACTACTATTTGATTGTATGTTGCATAGAATACATATGGTGAACTGGATAGTATATGTGTATTGAAAATTTGACCCTTGGAAGCAACCGGTGTTTTAAAAAGTGGTATGTGTTATGCATTGGAGAGGTCACCTTGTAGAGTATATGCGGTATGCGGAGTATATGCGGAAGTATATGCGGTTTTGGATTTTTTTTCATTTATTAATTATATATGTATAAATATATATATATATATATATTATATTAATCATTAATTTACATATTCAATTTGTACAATTGTATCTAAATAGTACAATTACAAGAATAATGGATGCAATCATGCAATCATCACAACTTAAATAAATACAAAAATGCACTATGATTTAAATCTAAACAAACATAGATGAATGTAAATGTAAAAGAGAAGAAATGAGAATATGTCTATCTGAAAATCAGGGTTTAATCGGCCTTGTATGCGGCCGTGCAACCGATTATGCGGCCTGGTCCGATTTTGGGAGGGATTCCAAGTATGCGGTTAGGTAGGTGGTCCGAACCTTGTATGCGGGCGCATAAGCGGCCGCGCGGACCAATTTTTAAAACACTGGAAGCAACACATTGTATTATCAACCTAACTAGGGCTAGAGAGTTGTAAATTGTGTTTTGTATTAAATTAACATATATAAGATAAAGGTATAACATAATTAGAATCTTTCAATCTAAGTTTCCTTCAAATTCATATCATCTTCTACAAAAACGGCATCAAAGTTCATCGAAGTTTGTGTCTAAACTTCCTCGAAGTTTCAACAAACTTCCACTTCCACACCTGGTGAAATCGACACAAAGTCGAAGTCCTGCACCATGGTTTGGAATGGAAAAGGCTGATAAAAACACTGAAAGTTCAGAAAAACACAGATGGAATCCCCCAATACCAGGGTGGATTAAGATTAATGCAAATGCGGCGGTGACACAAGGAAGAGCCACAATTGATGTTGTGTTCAGAGATGATATGGGAATTGGATCAGTGGTATGGGGAAGTCTATAAAGGTTAAGTCAGTGTTAAGCTGAACTGACTGATGTAGACCAAGGTTTAAAAAGAGTTCTTGAATCGAACTGCTTGAAGGCCAAAAATATTGATCAGTGAGTTCCAAAGCAAATATCCAGCCTATGCAAATTGGACTTCGAGCATTATGCAAAGGATGATTGCAAACTAGGATGGGAAGATTAGCCACACTGGTTCGGAAACCAATTGAGTGGCTGATGTTCTTGCTAAGCATCATCTGAAAAATAAACAGGGTACAGATAGGTATGTGAGACCCACTGAAAAACAAACAATCAGCTTTGATTCCCTGTGTTGCAATAGTTTTCCCCCATTGCTTGCACAAGGAGGGCGAGACAAGTGAATAGCCTCCTGACATACCACCCCCGCTCCAAAACAAAATTATATAACAGCCTTTATATCGCCATGTGTAATCATTATGTCACCTAATAATCTTCTTAACATGCATGCTCTCAGAAAATATGAGAAGCTGAATAAATGTTATCCCAGTGTTCCTAAACATTCTTTACAGAAAATTAGAGGCAATACTAGAACAACTTTGAGTTAGCTGCACATGGGCTACAAAAATACATTGATGAATGTTAGAGGTTCAATTCATACAAGACAATACGCCAAGACAAAGAAACACAGGATAGCTACCTAGTTTACTTATCACGTGCTTTACAATTGTTGACATTATCTTTTGGGCTTAAACCCACATGTTTTCCTTACTCTACAATAAACTCAAGTGGATTCATGTACCACTTAAGTATATGCTTAATTCCTCTTCTCTCTATCTTACTATATACAGGAGCCACATGTAAACAAGTTTTGGTTAATGAGAATTCTCTTGTAATCTTATCTACATGGTATCAAAGCAAGGCGTCACTCAAAACCTAGCTTAGCCACCGTCTCTCTTCCCTCTCTCTGCACCTACTCTCCTCTCCCCCCCCCCACCAAAAAAAAAACTGTGCCACCTTTTCTCTCCTATGGCTGCCTGTCCAGAGCAGCGACGGTCGGCCAAGAGCCAGCCCTTGCCCGAAGCTATTGTTGCAGCACAGTGGCAACAGTTCGGCAGCCATCGCCGCACCAGGCAGCAGCTTATAACAGCAAGGTTGCCGCCATCCCAAGTCCTAGAGTCACAGCTGCCACCCTGACGTTACCCGTTGTGATTCCTCCATCCCAAAGCTGCTGCTCCGAATTCTTTTATGGGTTGATTCCGTGATTTCTCTCTGTTTCTCTTCATCTGTACTCACTCTTCTTTGATTTGTGCAGAAAACTACAAAAGACCCCACTTGCTACTATTATAAACCACCTAAAACAACGAAGGGACTACTGATTTTTTTTTCCTCTTCATGTGGTTCCCCTATAACAAACGCATGGGTGAGTGCTTCTCTATGAATTAGGGAACATGATTTCACATCACAACGCATAATTCCTGTGATTTTCTCCTGTTGTGCAATCCCTTCTGGTGGCGTTATTTTCTACTTCTTGTATCGTGCTCGGTAAAGCAAAGAAGATTGCTAGTAAAGATTGGTGACCCATTAATTGATATTCTCACAAATATAACCAAACCACTACCCTCGGCCTTATTCCAACATGTGTCATAACTCATAAGCTAGGCCTACATGACGTATACTCTCCAACTTGAGGGGGATTATTGACATTATACATTGAGCAGACCCACATATGTTTTCCTTTCTCATTATATAATAAAGTTAAGTGGATCCATGTACCGCTTAAGTATATGTTTAATTCCTATTTTCTCTAATCATCCTATATATATAAGCCTCATATATATGAATTTTGGTTAATGACTATTCTCTCATAAATCGAGTTCGCAACTTGGTTGCATTTGCTTAGAACTGGGAAGACTTTTCCTCTGATAAAAACCTTCCATAAAATGATCTCCGTCTACTCACATATTAAAACTCCTCAAAGTGACAACACCTTAAATATATTCAAGGTGTCATTCTTCTTTTTTCCGTGGCGTCAATATAATTAGCAGTCGTGTCCTCACACTCCGCAACAAAATGGCATCGTCAATCATAAAAACTGCCATCTTCTTAACAACAATCTGTAATTGGTCATTCAAGCTCATTTACCCAAACGTTTCTCGTCTGAAATTGTTTTGGCCGCCCACCTTCTCATAAATCGCCAACTGTCATTCATTCTTAAAGGAAAGACTCTCTTCTCTACCCTTCAACCTCTAAAATACCCATATCCTCGTGCTCCCCATGGTGTTTAGCTATTTTTCCTTTGTGCTGTTGTGCATGATCTTAAGGCTGACAAACTTTTCCCTCGTGTCTTAGGAACTATCTTCTTTGGATACTCCCAGGAGCAAAAAGAGTACAAGTCATTAAACCTTAGTACCAATCGTATACATGTAAATGTTGACGTCACTTTCCATGAACATGACATCTACTTCTCCAAGGAGAGCCCGCCCCCACACCATCACAGTAGTTTATTGATACCCACGGATATCAACCCTTTTCCATCTCCACCTACTCCTACTATCCCTCCCGCCATCTATACTTCACCACCACCTCAATTCTATCCCAAGGTGTATAGCAGGATAATGGTAGTTGATTGGTTGCCCCGCCATCAGAGTCAATTCCAATATGGTTCAATGGGCCAATCGCCCACTATAAAGGTAAGTGAGCTCGTACTTCTAAACATCATATCTCCTGAACGTTTTGTCTTGTTTGTCTTTCTTCCACAACTCGTGTTCTTTCCAGTACCCTTGACAATGCCGCCATTTCCAAAAATTATATTGATGCTCTTCAGCAGCCAAGGTAGAAAGCATCGATAATGGATGAGATGGAGGATTTGTAGTTAAATCACACATGGGATCTTGTCTTGCCACCTCATAATAAGAACATTGTTAGTTGTCAGTGGGTCTTCTCCATCAAACCTCGGTCCAAAGGCCCCATCGATCCATTGAAGGCATGTACAATACCAAAAGGTTTCACACAGACTTATGGAGTTGACTTCTTTGACACATTCTAACCCATAACACAGATTGCCTCAATCAAAATTCTAGTTTCTCTTGCATCTCATCTGGACTGGCCTCTCTACTAGCAAGACATCATGAATGCATTTCTACATAGCAATTTATATATACAGCAACCTCTTGGATTTGTTGTTGAGGGGGGAGTTTTGGACCAAGGTTTGTCGTCTTCACCGCTCTATCAATAGGCTGAAGCAGTCTCCTCAGGTTTGGTTCTATAAGCTTAGCACAGGCCTCAAAAATATTGGTTTCAAGCAATCACTCACTCTCTTTTCTTAAAGACATCTCAAAAACACATTCTTCTGCCGGTATGTGTCAATGATATAATCATCGTGGGAAGCAACGCTCAAGGCATCTCCAATTCATAGAATTCCTTACAATTTGTTGACTTCTATAGAGATATGTAGTTTCATGTGTTTTCTGTTCATTTACTTTGAGTGTCATGTGCTTAGCATGTGCCTCACTTACTCTTCTTCTTATGTTGTTTAGTCCCATATGGGTAGCGCTTAGTTTAGTCTCTTGTTGTGATTGCTATATAAGAGACTCCTATGTAATCTGTTTTAATCATCCAATAAACAAGATTTCTTCTCTCTACATGGTATCAAGAGCAGGCCCGTGTTTTTTCCCTCCCTAATTTCTCCCTCCCATGCCATAACCGCCGCCCCCCCCACCCCCGCCGCCACAACAGCCCTTCCCTCCTTCTCCCTCCACCCCTAACCCTATCCCTAGCCGCCGCCCCCCCCTCCCCACAGCCGCCGCCCCTTTCCCCTTCCAGCCGGCGCCGCCCCTGCTGCCCAGCAGCGGCACGTTGCTGCTGCCACCCCCAACAGCCACCCGCTATTTTTTTCCCTCCTCCCTTCCTCCCTCCCCTCCCTACCCTCTCCTTCATCTCTTCCACCCTCACCATATCCACCTTTTCCCCCTTTTTCTCCCTCCCTATCACCTTCTAACTCCTTACGTACAGCCTGTGCACTTTCTAATTTTTCTCCGCCTACGTCCGGAAATTTGCGGATTTGTGATCGGGACGACTCTGGCCTTCTAAGTTGAGAGTCTACTTTGTTCCTCCGTATTTCTGCCTGCGCCTCATGCTGGAATATTGATTTTTCCTCATGACGGCGTAGGTTTCTATGTCTTATCTGCCCATATTGGGTTCCTCTGATCTGCCTTGTCAGATCTCTGCTACTTCTGCCCATTAGGGTCACTGCTACATCTGCTTGTCCGGGGTTCTCTTACTTCTCTACGGCGTGGTCCTCTCTGCTGCAATGGCATATTCTGAGCCACCCAGATCTCTGTGCGTCACCACTGTAAAACTTGAAGGAGGCTCCAACTACCACCTGTGGTCTGCGTCGTTTGTGTTGTATGTTAAAGCACAAGGACGGTACCATCATCTCACTGCTGAACCCCCTGCTGCCCCTGCTACTGATGCGGAAAACAAGACTAAACAGGACTACATTCAGTGGTCCAAGGATGACTCCGGCGTCATGTCCTGGATTCTCAACAGCACCGAACCTCGGATCAGCCAGTCTCTACTCTGCTTGCATGATGCCAAGACAATGTGGGATCAATTGGCACATGTTTATTCCCACCAGGAGAATCCCAAGCGGGTGTTCGAGATTTTCAAACAACTTGCCAAGAAGGAGTTCTCCACTGACTTGTCGATCGACGACTTCTACAACCAATGTTCTGCTTTATGGAATGAATATGAGCTGTATCATCCGTTGACTGCCGATATCAAAGTTGCACAACAGCATCGCAATGAACTTCGCCTGGTGCAGTTTTTGGCTGCGCTTCCTGACTCCTTCTCAGGGGTTGTTGATCAAATCCTATCCAGTGACCCGCTTCCTACTGTCCGGGATGTCCTCAAAAGAATCCAGCGACTACCGTCACTGACTCCTGCTCCTGCTCCTGCACCTTCGGCTCTGGTTGCTCGCTCTGCGGATTACGGCCGTGGTCGTGGCCGCGGTCGAGGCCGTGGTGGCCGACCTCCTACTTCGAGTGGACGGGGAACTCCTGCACCTGGACGGAGCACTTCATCTCAACCACGTCACTGTGACTGGTGTGGCCGTGATAACCATACTGAGGACCGCTGCTGGATAAAGCATGGTAAACCTGCTTGGGCCAACCAAGCGACTGATGATACTGCTCCTGCTGCTTCTTCTGTGGATCAGTCTGCTGCACCACCTAACACTGACTGGTTGCGCTCGGAGTTTGACAGAATGTTTCAAGAACGTCTGGCACAACTACCGTCTACCTCAGATTCATCAGCCATGCTTGCCTCGTCCTCATCCGGTAACACAAAGTGGTGCATCGACTCTGGTGCTTCCACACATATGACTGGTACTCGTCATTTATTTTCACAACTTACCAATCATTCTCCTATTTCTTCTGTCACTGTGGCCAATGGTTCAAGAACTACTGTTAGTGGCGCTGGCACTGTTCCTCTATCAAAGGAATTATTTCTTCGTTCTGTGTTATATATCCCAAACTTTCTTGTCAATTTACTTTCGGTCAGCAAAATGGTTAAACAATTAAACTGCTCTGTTAAATTTGACCCGTCTGGTTGTATTATGAAGGACCTCCGCACGAAGACGAGGATTGGTTCGGGCCATGAGGGACCAGATGGGCTGTACTACCTGGATGGACCACCTACTCCAAAGGCGATGCTCTCTACCTCGGTGATAGATCTTCAACTGCATGTTAGACTTGGTCATCCATCTGCGGCGAAGCTAAAACATCTTTTTCCTGGAATTTCTGGCAATAGTTTTACTTGTGAATCTTGTGTAATGGGCAAGCATACAAGATCTGTTTTTCCTGCAAAAAAATCTATTTCTTCTTCAGCACCTTTTGAACTTGTGCATGCTGATATTTGGGGGCCATGTTCTGTGCCCAGTCATTCTGGAGTGAAATATTTTCTGACTTTTATTGATGATTACTCCCGTCTTACTTGGCTGTTTTTGCTCAAAGGTCGAAACATTGTATTAAACTGCATTAGTACCTTTTTTGCTGAAATTAAAACCCAATTTGATCGGCCTATTAAAACCTTCCGGACTGACAATGCACTAGAATTTATGCAACAATCTGTGTCTCAGTTTTGCACCTCCCATGGCACACTTCACCAAACTACTTGCCCATACACTCCACAACAAAATGGTGTAGCCGAACGGAAAAATCGCCATCTTCTTGAGGTTGCTCGCACTCTCCTGTTTCATTACAAGGTGCCTCACTGTTTTTGGCCTGATGCAGTTTCGACAGCATGCTATCTTATTAATCGCATGCCTTCTTCTGTTTTGCAAAACAAAGTTCCCTACACTCTGTTATTTCCTGATAAACCCTTATTCTCTGTGCCTCCTCGCATCTTTGGTTGTACATGATTTGTTAAAAACCTTCGTCCTGGTCTCACAAAGTTGGATGCCCGGTCTGTGAAATGTGTTTTCTTGGGGTATTCCCGTACTTAGAAAGGTTATCGTTGTTTTGACCCTGATAAGAAACAATGGTTTGTAAGTGCGGATGTGATATTTTTTGAACACATGCCGTTCTACTCTGCTGCTGGGGATCGTCTGAATACTGATATTTTGAATAATACTCCTCTTCCCGTGGTTGAAGAAATACCTTTTGTTCCTACTCCACAAGAGAAACCTCTACAGGTATACAAACGAAGACCAAAGCCCCTCACTGCCCCGGCCGAACCAAATCCTGCGTCAGCGGAGGATCCACCACAGGCTGAGGTATTCTCTGATTTACATCTTCCTATTAGTTTACGAAAAGGAGTTCGTTCATGTACTCAGCACCCTATTAGTCACTTTTGTTCTACTGATCATCTGAGTGACAGTCTTGCATACTTTACATCTGCTTTATCTGCTGTGCACATTCCTAAAACTGCTGATGACGCTCTTCGCCACCCTGCCTGGAGACATGCCATGGAACAGGAAATGCAAGCCCTATATGAACAACACACCTGGGATCTGGTTGATAAACCTTCTTCTTGTCATCCAGTTGGCTGTCGATGGATCTTTACTGTTAAATATGAACCAGATGGCACCATTGCACGCTTGAAAGCTCGATTAGTGGCGAAAGGATATACGCAAACTTATGGTGTTGATTACTTTGAGACGTTTTCTCCGGTCGCCCGTCTTAATTCTGTTCGTATTTTGGTTTCTGTTGCTGTCAATAAAGACTGGCCTCTCTATCAATTAGATGTGAAAAATGCTTTCTTATATGGCGACCTTCAGGAAGATGTCTATATGGAGCAACCCCCAGGATTTGTTGCTCAGGGGGAGTCTGCTTCTCAAATCTGCAAGTTGCGCAAGGCAATCTATGGGTTAAAACAAAGTCCACGTGCATGGTTCGATAAACTCAGCAAAATCTTAATGTCCTTTGGCTTTCGACGGTCGCAGGCTGATCACTCTGTTTTCATACGCAAAACCACAGCAGGACTGGTTATTCTTATAGTGTATGTTGATGACATCATCTTATCTGACAGTGACCCCGCAGGGATACAAGCAACCAAGCAATATCTTGCACAACACTTCATTACAAAAGACCTGGGAAAATTGCGCTATTTTCTGGGAATTGAGGTTGCTCGATCATCTGCAGGTGTTTCTCTCTCTCAGCGCAAATATGTTCTTGACTTATTACAAGAAACAGGAATGTTGGGATGCAAGCCAGCCACCACTCCTCTGGATCCCAATATGGATTGGGACAGTGATTCTTCTCCTGCATATGCTGACCGTCATCAGTTCCGAAGAATAGTGGGCAAACTCATTTATCTGACTGTCACCAGAGCTGATTTAGCTGCTGCTGTGGGATTTGTTAGCCGCTATCTTGATAAACCCCGACAATGCCACTGGGATGCTATTATTCATATTCTTCGGTATCTTAAAAGTGCTCCTGGAAAAGGCCTCTTGTATAAGAAACATGGCCACTGTGACCTATCTGGTTTTTCTGATTCAGATTATGCAGGGAGTCGTTCTGACAGGAAATCCACTTCTGGATACTGCACTTTTGTGGGCGGCAATCTAGTTACCTGGCGCAGTAAAAAACAAACTGTTGTGGCAAGATCAAGCGCTGAGGCAGAATATCGAGCGATGGCTCATACTACTTGCGAGCTGCTATGGGTTCATAGTCTTCTGAAGGAGTTTGACATATCTCCGCCTAGCCCTATGCCCATGTTCTGTGACAATAAGGCGGCCATTTTCATTGCGAGCAACCCAACCTTCCATGAAAGAACCAAGCACATTGAGGTCGACTGCCACTTTGTCCGGGAAAAGGTTCTTTCAGGTCAGATCTACACTCCATATATCAGTACAGAACAGCAGCTTGCGGATATCTTCACCAAAGTGCTACCCAAGACTCGCTTTCAGACTCTGAGTTCCAAGCTGGGCTTCGTCGATATCTTCGCTCCAGCTTGAGGGGGAGTATAGAGATATGTAGTTTCATGTGTTTTCTGTTCATTTACTTTGAGTGTCATGTGCTTAGCATGTGCCTCACTTACTCTTCTTCTTATGTTGTTTAGTCCCATATGGGTAGCGCTTAGTTTAGTCTCTTGTTGTGATTGCTATATAAGAGACTCCTATGTAATCTGTTTTAATCATCCAATAAACAAGATTTCTTCTCTCTACAACTTCCATATGAAGATCTGGGAACCTAGGATATTTCTGGGGCATAGAAGCGTTGAGATTCGCTTATGAGATCAATCTCTCTCAATGTCCTGGATTTTATGCAAGAGACAAGGATGGCCTATGCAAAACCTGCGTCTACAGCAATGGACTACTATTTGAAGCATCAAATTCAGGGGGAATCATTTCCTGACCCAAAATAGTATCTATGTGTCATCTGCAAGCCAATCTATCAGATTATCACACAGCCAAACATCTCCTGTGTGGTTGGTGTGGTGAGTCGGGATATGAGCTCGACACTACAATCTCATTGGAGTAGTGTTCAGTGTATATTAAGATATTTATTGAGTGCTCCAAGCAAAGGCCTTCTCTATGAGCGTCCTTAGGAGAAGACTATCTCTGTACTAGATATGCTGACGTTGATCGAGACGATGATGCACTCAAGATTGATGATTACTTTTACTTGGCAAACAGTTGTGGCATAGAGGAGCTAGAAACAGTCAAACATGCAGTGGTTGCCAGATCAAAGCACAAAAGCTAACTAGAGGTTAATGGTACATGCCAATGGGTCCTATCCATCCTCTCTGAATTTGGAATTCTTATAGAATCTCCCACTACCCTTCACTATGATAATCAAGCAACTATTCATATTTACAATAACCTGACTTGGACAAATGTACTAAATGTATCATGGTGGACTTTCACTTTGTTTGTGATCTTGTCTAAAGAAAAAAAAGATTTCTATGCCTCATGTGAACACTGGTCATCAATTAGCTGATGTTCTCATCAAACCACTGCCTCCAGCTTTTAGTGCAGCATATATTCACAAGTTGGGACTACATGATATGTACTCTCCTGCTTGAGAGGGAGTGTTGACATTATCTATTGGGCTTAGGCCCGCATACATTTTCCTTGCTTATTCCATAATAAACTTAAGTGGACCCATGTGCCACTTAAATATCTGTTTGATCCCTCTTCTCTCTGATTTTAGAATATATAGGAACCTCTTGTAAATATGTTTTGGTTACTGAGAATTCTCTCATAATTAATCCACAACAGATACAGCTTATTATCAATGTTTCAAAATACAGCGGTGTTGTATGCAGCATGAAACTCCATGAGTACCTCATAGGCTCATACTGAGTCTATGAGGCTTGTTAAGGGGTGCCTCCCCCACTTCATCAAAACTTTACTTTATCTCCTCTAGGCATGAACGTTAATTATTTTCAGTTTATGTTATTTTCAACATCTTGTAAGGTACTCACATAAGCAGGTGTTTGCTTGCTTCGATGTGTTATTTAATATATGCCATGACCTTTCCTCAAAAAAAAAAAAGCCTCATACTGAGTCATGCACCAAGATAGTATTTTTCTAGTAGATCAGTTCATATTCGGATCAGCAATAATAGATGCCCCTATAAATAAAAAAAATAATTCAGGAATAAATAAAAATTAATAGCATTGATATCTTTCAACATCTACCAACCATGATTATGAGTCATCTATAAGTACTTCCATCTTTGACGTATGACTAAACACCAATGTGCATGTGTTGTGAAAGCTAAGGCAAACTGCACATGCAGCCCCATAGGACTGCATTTTGGAACACTTAGAAGAAGTTTTATATTTTTCATCTCTTGCAAATGCTCATATATTTATAGCCATGCTCTTGTCATGGTGCAGTAACTATTTGCCAATGTAACTGCCAGTGCCACTTTTAAGTACCTGTCGGAGTGACGACTTGCTTTTCAGTAAAGGGCAAATGGCCAAGACCGTGCTCCACAACCTGAAAGATCGTTGAAAAAGTTCATAAACTTCATAAAGTTTGATATCATTTTAGACCTTTCGTGTCAAACATTGTGATTCTCAAATCCACTACCAATCGTATTAGACGATCTGAGTAGAAGACAAAATCAGGTGTCGATATGTCCTTATCACGAATGAGTGTATGCATTCCTCGTATCTGTTCATAAAAGTCTTCAAAAAAATTACTGGACTGTTAAGACTATGCCTAACGAATTCTAGATAATATTTAAAGATGGAAAAGTAATTAAAGATGTTATAGGACAAGAGAATGAGATTTACCTGAAATGTTGACAGGATGACATACACATTAGGATATATCTTGCACAGATCATGCTGGCCAAGTTTAGTCCGAATATGTTGTACTATCAAATCAATTGCCACATGGTTGTCACCTCCTCGGGGCATAATGACATCAGCATATTTTTTTGATGGAAGAACAAAGTCGTCAAATGCAGGCTTGACAAACTTGGCATACTGCAAAGTTAACTATAATCAATAAGAAGCACCAAATTTCGTCTGTTAAACCAAATATTTATATCTGAACCAAATATGCAAAAAGAAAGCAAAAGAACTATTAATTGCCATTTTAAATTTATATTTCACATATAATTAAGTTAACGACATAAATGTTTATCCATGTGCAATGAATGGCTGTCGCCGAGCCTCCACCGCCAAGCAGCGAATCGAAGTTTCAGTTCCGCTAGCACAACCATGACTAAAAGCACGAAGAAGGTCGGAATTGTTGACAAATACGGAACCAGGTATGCTGCCAGTTTGAGGAAGCAGATCAAGAATATGGAAGTGTCTCAGCATGCCAAGTACTTTTGTGAGTTCTGCGGCAAGTACGCAGTGAAGAGAAAAGCTGTGATTATATGGGGCTGCAAGGACTGCAGGGTCAAGGCTGGGGGTGCCTACACCTTGAATACTGCTGCTGCCGTCACTGTCTGCAGTACCATCCGAATGTTAAGAGAGCAGATTGAAAGCTAAGATGTTTATCTAGGATTTAAAATAAGCAGGAAGCCTTTTTGTTGGTCTACGTTTAATGACTATCCTGTCAGTTTAAAGCAATTTCTTTTGTATTCAGAGGACATCTCTGTACTAAATGTGGATCGTTTTAATGCATTACTGGAACTCAAATGTTTGGTCAAGAAAAAATGTGCAATGAATGGCTTATCAGATCTAACTAATTCATTGACTCAATAAGGAACTCTTCTTTCCACTCCCTACAAAAAGAAAACTTGTCTGAAACTAAATAAATATGGACTGACATGTTTTTACCTGTTCGAGAACAGAGCTTATATCTCTGCCTCTCTCAACAGTATCTCGCCTTATCCTCCTGGCAAGACGTATATCAGCATCTGCAGATGGCTAGAAAAGAATCAGTTATAACCAACTTTTATCGAAGTAAAGGTCATGATAGGACCATGCTTTGAAGTTGCCGAACTTCTATCCTTTTCAGATATTCGCTGAGATCAGCTCAAGCAAGAAGAGTTATAGACCATGTAGTCTATTATTGTGTTACTTTACATGAAAGTTAAACCAAAAAAAGGTAACAAACTAAGGCGCCTCTGGTGGTTATTAGACAAGCACAGGCTACAGAAAATATGCTACTAAATTGCAAGTTTAGGAAAGCATCTGAGAAATGGAAACCCTAATTCTGCCTGAGGTTTAAACAAATACCACAAAGCTACAGCAGCAGTTTGCAATTGTATTGACCGAGCATGATAGTCAGCTTACATGGTAACAATATAGTCCAAGATGCTATTTATTCAGCCTTTTAGAACCAGGCAACATGCAGATGGATCACAAACAAAAAGAATCATACAAAGAAAGTTAAGATATTTGCAATTACCTGTATCAACAAATATTTTCATGTCCATCAGGGCACGAACTCGAGGATCATGGAATACCAAAATCCCTTCAAGAATAATAACATCTGATGCATTGACCTACAGAAATAAAAGCTAATGAGCTATAATAGTCCATATGCAGTATATGCATGAAGAAAATTCAAGAGTATTTTTCACTTTTCTTAAAGACATGCGAGCAATTTCATTGAGCAGCACGATGAAACTAGTTATCAAAAACAGTAATAATAAGTAAGAGGATATTGTAGTTTCCTATTTGCATAAACACATTTTTATTCATAAAACATTATTGGATATATCTTATGCATAGATATCTCAAGAAATTAGTGTCAGCTTTAAGTTAGAGATGTTAATGAATGATCCTTTGCTTTAAGAGTTGTTGCACAGTTTGAGCATTTATGTGAATAACAGTATTATGCAACTAAAGTTGCAGTCCTCAAATTGGCATTGTTGGTAATCAGGCTTATTGGTTAAGAGTTAGGAATAGAACTAATACATGGGTTCTCCTTAAATGGGAGAGCATGTGGTACAGTGTACCACAAGTACAAGATGAGGAAAAGAGAGATACAATAGAGGGAGGTCCATTTAGCCTATTGTAGCACTCCCCCTCAAGCTAGAGAATACACATCTCATCGCCTCACCTTAGCACTCATGTATAAAAATAAGGTAGGAGGTAGAAGCTTGGCGAAGAAGTAGATATTTTAAACATGTTTTCCCGACTTCGAATCTGGAGTGATTATACTCTTGGCCTTCACTAGATCACAAAAGTGGCAGTTGACCTCAATGTGCTTTGCTCATTTGTGGAAGATAGGGTCATTGGCAATGTGGATGGCAACCTGATGGTCACATTGCAAGGTGGGTTGGAGACTGGACCGGAATGCTAATTTCCTCATGAACCCATTGCATATCACAACAGGTGTGCGCCTAGCTCTATGTTGTTCTTTATAGAGATATGTGTTTTCTTGAGCGTCATGTGCTTAGCATGTGCTCCACTTATTCTATTTCTTATGTTGTTTAGTTCCATATGGGTTGCATCTTAATCAGTCTCGTTTTCTGTTTGCTATATAAGAGACTACTATGTACACTGTTTTATTCATTCAATAAACAACAATTCTCCACTTTACATGGTATCAAGAGCAGGCCTCCATTTCTTCCCACCCATGACCTAACACTCCCCCCAGCCGCCGCCGCCCCCCCCCCCGCCGGCGGCAGTCTTCCCCTGCCCGCTCCTCTTCTCCTCTTCTCTCCCACCTTCCCTCACCCTAACCCTCCCTAGCCGCCGCCTCCCCCCCCCACAACAGCAGCCGCCCGCCGCCCACTCCACCCCCTGCCGCCGCTGCTTCCAGCAGCAACCCCCACCAAACCATCACCACCACCAGCCTCCACCACCACCCCACGCCCTCTCTTCCTCTATCCCATCTACCCATCCATACCCTCTTCCACCATATTCTCCACCAAAAACAATTTCTACACTCCTACGTAAGGCCTGAACACTTTCTAATTTTTTACGTCTACGACCGGGCTTACGTCCGTTCTTGTTCGGGTGTTCGCTGGCCATCTAAGTTGAGAGTCTTCTTTGTTCGTGGGTATTTCTGCATGCGCCTCATGAGGGAACGTTGAGTTTCTTCTCATGCAGGCGTAGGTTTCTATGCATATTCTGCCCGTCTTTGGGTTCTTCTGATCTGCTACGTCAGATCCCTGCTACCTCTGCCTGTTTCGGGTCCTTCTGCTCTACCTATTGAAGGTCTCTACTGCTACCTCTACGGTGTTGAAGTCTACTGCTGCTATGGCCTACTCTGAGCCCCCCAGATCTCTGTGTGTCACTACGGTGAAACTCGACGACGGCTCCAACTACCATCTATGGTCAGCGTCGTTTGTTCTCTGTGTCAAGGCACAGGGTCGATATCACCATCTTACGGCCAATCCTCCTGATGCTCCTACGGCGGATTCTGATGACAAGACTACACAAAGCTACATCCAGTGGTCCAAGGATGATTCGGGCGTCATGTCTTGGATCCTCAACAGCTTTGAGCCCCAGATCAGTCAGTCTCTTCTCTGCCATCATGATGCCAAGGCGATGTGGGATCATTTGGCACATGTGTATTCACATCAGGAGAATCCAAAGCGGGTCTTCGAAATCTTCAAACAGCTCGCCAAGAAGAAGTTCTCCACTAACATGTCTATTGACGATTTCTATAATCAATGCTCCGCTTTGTGGAATGAATATGAACTGTATCACCCTCTGACTGCTGATATCAAGATTGCCCAGAAGCAACGAAATGAGCTTCAACTTGTGCATTTTTTGGCTGCCCTTCCTGCCTCCTTCTCGGGGGTTGTTGATCAAATTCTGTCAAGCGATCCACTACCCACAGTTCGCGATGTCCTCAAAAGAGTTCAGAGACTGCCTTCTCTGACTCCCACAACGGCTCCTGAGCATCCTGCACTAGTTGCGCGCTCTATTGACTCTAGTCGTGGTCGTGGCCGTGGTCGTGGCCGTGGTCGCGGTCGCGGTGGACGACCTCTTCCTTCTGGCGGCCGAGGATCTTCTACACCAGGTCGGGGCACTTCTTAAGGCCCACGTCACTGCAACTAGTGTGGTCGCGACAATCACACTGAAGATTGATGCTGGATCAAGCACGGTAAACCTGCTTGGGCTAACCAAACCGCTGATGATGCTGCCGTTGCTGACTCTCCTGCTGAAATATCACCTGCACCAACCAACATTGACTGGCTACGCTCAGAGTTCGAAAAGATGTTTCAAGAACGCCTTGCACAGCTACCCTCTACATCTGGCTCATCTGCCATGCTCACCTCATCATCTTCTGGTAACAAACAGTGGTGCATCGACTCAGGTGCTTCCACTCATATGACTGGTGCTCTTCATTTATTTTCAAAACTTAGTACAACAACTCCGATATCATCTGTCACTGTTGCAAATGGATCTAAAACTGTTGTTCACGGCACCGGCACAGTTCCTCTTTCACGAAAGCTGCATCTAAATTCAGTTTTATACATTCCGAAATTTCCTGTTAATTTGCTTTCAGTCAGCAAAATGATTAAACAACTAAACTGCTCTGTCAAATTTGATCCCTCTGGTTGTATTGTGAAGGATATCCGCACGAAGACGAGGATTGGTTCGGGCCGTGAAGGACCTGATGGGCTGTATTACCTGGATGGACCACCTGCTCCTAAGGCGATGATCTCTACCTCTGTGACAGGTCTACAGTTGCATGTTCGGCTTGGACATCCCTCTGCGGCAAAATTGAAGCATCTTTTTCCGCACTTATCAGGCGATAGTTTTTCCTGTGAAACATGTGTTATGGGCAAACATTCTAGATCTGTTTTTCCTGCTAAAAAAGTTATTTCTTCTAAAGAACTTTTTGAATTAGTACATGCGGATATTTGGGGACCATGTTCTGTGCCCAGTCATTCTGGTGTGAAATACTTTCTGACTTTCATTGATGACTATTCTCGTACCACTTGGTTGTTTCTGCTCAAAGGTCGAAATATTGTGTTAGATTGCATTCGCACTTTCTTTGCTGAAATTAAAACACAATTTGGTCGATCTATTAAAACCCTTCGCACAGACAATGCTCTTGAATTTATGCAACAGGTTGTTACTTCTTTTTGTATGTCCCAAGGAACTATCCACCAGACTACTTGCCCATACACCCCACAACAAAATGGCGTAGCGGAACGGAAGAACCGACACCTTCTTGAGGTTGCTCGCACCCTCCTCATTCATTATAAAGTACCTCATTGTTTTTGGCCTGATGTTGTTTCCACCGCATGCTACCTTATCAATCGCATGCCATCTTCTGTTTTGAAAAATCAGGTTCCGTACGCCCTTTTATTTCCTGATAAACCTCTGTTCTCTGTGCCGCCTCGTATCTTTGGGTGTACATGTTTTGTGAAAAATCTTCGCCCCGGACTTACCAAGTTAGATGCTCGTTCTGTGAAATGTGTGTTTTTAGGGTACTCTCGCACTCAGAAAGGCTACCGCTGTTTTGATCCAGTTACGAAACATTGGTATGTTAGTGCGGATGTGATATTCTTTGAACATATGCCCTATTACTCTGCTACCGGGGAACACTTGACTGCTGATATTTTGGCTACCACTCAACTACCGTTGGTAGAAGATCTGCCTCCTGTTACTATGCCTCAGGAACGACCTCTACAAGTATACAAGCGACGACCGAAGCCCGTCACTGCCCCGGCCGAACCAACTCCTCCGTCTGCGGATGATCCACCACCGGCTAAGGTACTTTCTGACTTGGATATTCCTATTAGTTTACGGAAGGGTGTCCGTTCCTGTACTCAGCATCCTATTAGTCGCTTCTGCTCATCTGCCAATCTCAGTGATAGCTTTGCCTATTTTACATCTGTCAAGCTCTGAATGACCAACATACCTGGGATCTGGTTGACCGACCATCTTCCTGCCATTCTGTGGGTTGTCGCTGGATCTTCACCATTAAATATCAGCCAGATGGTACCATTGAACGTCTGAAAGCTCGTCTCGTGGCAAAAGGATATACCCAGACCTACGGAGTTGATTATTTTGAAACTTTTTCTCCAGTAGCTTGTCTCAATTCTGTTCGCATTCTGATATCTGTTGCAGTAAATAAAGACTGGCCTCTTTTCCAACTTGATGTGAAAAATGCTTTTTTATATGGCGATCTACAGGAGGATGTCTACATGGAGCAACCCCCGGATTTGTTGCTCAGGGGGAGTCTGCTTCAAAAATTTGTAAACTTCGCAAGGCGATGTATGGCTTAAAACAAAGCCCACGAGCATGGTTTGACAAACTTAGTAAAATCTTACTTTCTTTTGGCTTTCGACGGCCGCAAGCTGATCACTCTGTTTTTATACGAAAAACTACAGCAGGACTTGTTATTCTCATTGTGTACGTTGATGACATTATCTTATCTGGCAGCGATAATGCAGGGATTCAAGCAACCAAAAACTATCTAGCACAACATTTTATCACTAAGGATCTTGGTAAATTACGATACTTTCTGGGAATTGAGGTTGCTAGATCTTCTACAGGATTGTGCCTATCACAGCGGAAATATGTTCTGGATTTGTTGCAAGAGACAGGCATGTTAGGCTGCAAGCCAGCCAACACACCCCTGGATCCCAATATGGATTGGGACAGTGAATCTTCTCCTCCATATGCTGACCGACACCAGTTCAGGAGACTAGTAGGCAAACTTATCTACATGACTGTCACTAGAGCTGATTTAGCTGCTGTTGTTGGGTTTGTTAGTCGGTATCTTGATAAACCTCGACAATGTCACTGGGATGCTATCTGTCACATTCTTTGATATCTCAAAAGTGCTCCTGGGAAAGGTCTATTATACAAGAAACATGGCCATTGTGATCTATCTGGTTTTTCTGACTCTGATTATGCAGGAAGTAGATCTGATAGAAAATCCACATCTGGATATTGTACTTTTGTTGGGGGGGGGGGGGGGGGGGGGGAATCTGGTTACATGGCGCAGTAAAAAGCAAACGGTTGTTGCACGATCTAGTGCTGAGGCAGAATATAGAGCGATGGCTCATACTACATGTGAGCTTCTATGGGTCCGCAGTCTTCTAAAAGAATTTGACATCTCTCCGTCTAGCCCCATCCCTATGTTCTGTGACAATAAGGCATCTATTTTTATTGCGAGCAACCCTACTTTTCATGAAAGAACCAAACATATTGAAGTCGACTGCCACTTTGTACGAGAAAAGGTTATGTCTGGCCAGATCCGCACTCCATATATCAGCACGGAGAAACAACTTGCAGATATCTTCACCAAGGTGCTACCCAAAAATCGCTTTCAGATGCTGATTGACAAGTTGGGCCTCTTCGACATCTACGCTCCAGCTTGAGGGGGAGTATAGAGATATGTGTTTTCTTGAGCGTCATGTGCTTAGCATGTGCTCCACTTATTCTATTTCTTATGTTGTTTAGTCCCATATGGGTTGCATCTTAATCAGTCTCGTTTTCTGTTTGCTATATAAGAGACTACTATGTACATTGTTTTATTCATTCAATAAACAACAATTCTCCACTTTACATTCTTTAATTCTAGATCAAGCAACAACGACTTGATTCTTGCTCCTCCAGGCAATTGGATGATTTCTTAGAAGAATGCAAACACTAAAAGGTTGAGCATCAGTCAATAGCCTCTTCTGCCCAATCTGCATTAATAGCATACTCGGTAATAGCTAACCCCTTTGACATGGGCCACTTGTAGAAAAGTCCTTTCCCTAGAGCATGCTTCAGGAGTCTTGAGGATCTACTGTACACTGACCTACTGTGTTTGGAGAGATGCACTCATGTCTCAACTAACGACCTCTACTGCATACAAATATCGGCGTGAGTAATCACCAGATAGATTAATTTGCTGACAATTCTTAGATACTTATGGGATCAGAAATACCTCCCCAATACCTCACCCTAGGTTATTCCATTTTTACTTGTCAAGGTGTAGCTTTTCAGAATTTTAGCATTTGACATTCACATACGGCATCCAGCACTTATAAGTCATCTTGTGATTTTGATCACTATCAAGGCCATTTTGCTAAAAAGACAGCATACTTTATAACTAAATCACTTTATAATCAAAGAACGAGTAGAATGACAATGGCATATTGATGATATGGTAATGAAAATCTTGAGAAATTTTCATTGTGACATATCATCATGAATGTTGATGAAAATTAGGGCTGGGCACAAAACCAAACCAAACCAAACCAAACCAACCAGTTTGGTTTGGTTTTACGGGGCCGAATGGTTTGGTTTGGTTCCAATTTTTTTGAAACCATTAAACAATGGCTCAGTTCAGTTTGAGGATACAGTTTAACCAAACCAAACCAAACCTCTGTGTGTGTGTGTGGGTGTGTATATATATATATATAAAATCTTGAGAAATTTTCATTGTGACATATTGTCATGAATGTTGATGAAAATTAGGGCTGGGCACAAAACCAAACCAAACCATTAAACTCAACCAAACCAAACCAAACCGACCAGTTTGGTTTGGTTTTACGGGCCGAATGGTTTGGTTTGGTTCCAATTTTTTTTAAACCATTAAACAATGGTTCAGTTTAGTTTGAGGGTGCAGTTTAACCAAACCAAACCGAACATGTGTGTGTGTGTGTGTGTGTGTATATATATATATATATACCTATATTATGAAAAATACTTATCTAAACAATATTTTAGGATTTTTAATAAGTTTGTGTATGTGAACATGTAAAACAAATGCTAAATAACTGAAATTGACTTATGAAGTTTTAGACTATGTGGTATAAGACACACTTATTTGAAGTTAGTTGGACATTGTCTACTTATACTTTATATATGCACTCTTATATTACCAATTTCTAAACAACGTTTTTTTAATATGAAGTTTGTTTATCATGCTAGATGCCTTCATTAAGATGATGCAAAAATGGTTAGTTTGTTCACTAAAAATATAGTGCTAAGCTTAATAGTTTCTCATATAATGGTTTGAAACCAAAGTAAACTGAATGAAACCACAAATCAACAGTTTAGTTTGGTTTGGTTTGGTTTGGTTTGGTTTGGTTTGGTTTGGTTTGGTTTGGTTTGGTTTGGTTTTAGGCTATTTAACAGTTTGGTTTAGTTTGAAAATTTCACAAACCAATATATATGGTTCGGGTTGTAGTTTTAGTGGTAAACCGAACCAAACCGTACTATGCCCACCCCTAATGAAAATGTAGAAATTGATTAGAAAAATTTAGAAGATTGTCCTTTTAATCTTTAAGGCATAATTCACATATACGCATAATTGCATATAAGGAACATATATCATATATTCCCAGTGTTTTAAAAAGCGTTAAGCAGTAAGCGTGTGGACAGCACCTTGTAACTGGTTAAGCGGTAAGCGAGCGATTAAGTGGCCGACTTTTGAAAAAACGGATTTTAGTTTCCTATATAATTTTATACAAAATTACACATATATGTATATAAATATTATACTCTTTGGAACTTTTATATATATCTAAAGATTCTAAACACTCTACCCAACAATACAAAACACCCAAATAATATATAAGATAGCTATAAGACAATAATTATAGCCATAATATAGTAAACAATAGACTTGACATGGATAAAACACCCTACATACATGATACAGAAAAAATTTGCATCACAGTTTACATAGCTAAGCAGTAAACAATAGACTAATTATTGGATACCTTATTAACTTATTGTTATATGTGCATATCATCAATTAGTCATACATTACAGCAGTACAATTAATTAAAGTATGCATTCTAAAATTAGATAATAGTTACATATAATTTATTTGTATAAATTACACTTTACAGCAGTACCCTATTATCCCGACTAGCATACAAAGTATGCATTCTATATTAGAACTAGGGTTTATCATAGGATATTTAATGTATATAAGTTTAATATATTATAGTCAATAATACTTGGGACCATATAGTTTACTCAATGTTACAGGTGCACAGAAAAATTTTAAAAAAAGGACAAAAAAGGCCAAAAAGTGGGAAAAGGGGCAAAAAAATGGAAAAAAGGGCAAAAAGCGGAAAAAAAAGCGGGCGATTAATTGCAAAAACAGTTAACCGGCAATTTTGGCAAATTTTAAACGGCCTGGGTGCTGGGCCGATTAATCGGCCGCTCAGGCCATTTTTCAATTCATTGTATATTCCTATATAAAAATAGGCCAAAAGTCTTCTTTGATGAGTACACCTACACTGTGACAACGTCTAGAACAAAAAAAATCTAGCCAAACTAAGATACTAGTTAGCAAGGCTACATCTATATCAAAAAATTAAATTAATGAGTTCCACATTAACAAAAGTAAAACAATAGATGAAATTCAAAGTAGAATATACTATTTCACTTGATTTCTTCACCTCTGTCCTCCAGTTACCATATCTAGGCCTCATGTCGCTAACTATAACACAATGCCACGTTAGTTCAATGAGATGACACTATCTCCATAACAGAGATTGACAATGTAATCAGAAAACAGTGTCGTCGGATGGTCTTTGTAATGTACCATGTAGGTGTTCAGTGAATGATTGAACAAGGATACAGTCAACGTTCCTACTTTCTTTGTAAAACCGTTCCAGTAGTCACTTTGGTATAAACATAGGAGGGCCAAAAATAACATTTACTCTTATATATTGGAGATGATGAAACAAAAAAAAATGACTTTCATTCTAAATGTGTGATCCAGAAATTTTAGTCAAGAAAAAAACGAGTTGGAAACAGAAAATAATAGCTACATTTGCTAACTCTATATTATCAGCCTACCCAAACAGGCTGGTTATCAAACTATACACAAGGAGATACATATGTATAGAAGAACCATTTATGGTTCTACCCCTGAAAATTTATTTGCTCTTGTTTTTCTCAGTTTTCTAAATCTTGGTTCTCTAAATTATCTTCTTCATGTTCCACGTCTGAATTTTATTATGAACAGAAAGTGTTTCTTACAACAATCACAAATAAAAGGCCATTAACCATTTTCCAGTGAGTTACCTTTCTGAAACTATCTGAACGTCGCCGGTGTATCTTGAAGTCATATATAGGAAGATTAACTGACAGACCCAGCTTCAGCTGGCCAACACATTCCAGAAGTTGCTCGTTATCAAAAGCATCTAGGAGGTAATAAAACAGAAAATTACATTAAACTAACTAATCAAAAAAAGTTAGTATAACAGGTAGGATAGCGAGAAACCAACTCATTAGAAACACGAAGATGGACATAAAAGAAACTACCAGGATGATCAAAATTGTATTCGCTGGCATTCTTTGATTCGTTATCTGTCAACCCCCGATAAAATGAGTCCTGCAAGTCACTGTCTAAACTGAAATGGAAGCTAGAGAACCGGTGATCGAGGATATGAATAATAAAGTTGGAAATATAGAAACACAGCTAGTTTGTTACAATTGATGGGAGTTATAGCTACTGGCCTACTGAAACATTTGAGATTGTTCGTTTTCTGTGAAATTCTTCTACATGTTGCATGGTTAGAGATAGAGAACATTTATGATCTAGCCATAGGAATAGTACAGATAAGTCACTTTCTCATGGCATTTTACTTGTAGGGCTTCAAAAGGCAACAAATTCACATGCAATGTTAGTCATTCACACTGTATTGAAAAACGTTCTGAGAGGCCGCTTAACCGGTCAGGACCTCCAGCCGCTTAATTTTGTTGTTGAGCGCCAGCTTAGCGTTTCTAAAAATAACCGGCCGTTTTTTGGCCACTTAGCCCTCTTTTTCCCACTTTTTCCCCACTTTTTGGCCGCTTTTTGCCCTTTTTTAAAATACTGTTGTACAGCTATAACCTGAAGTAAATTTTATGGACCAAGTATTATTGGCTGTACAATATTAAACTTATATACATTAAATAATCTATGATAAGCCGTTGTTCTAATTCAGAATGCGTGCTTTATATGTAAGTTGTGATAATAGGGTACTGCTGTAATGTATACAAGTAAATTAGATGTAATTATTATCTACTTTAGAATGCATACTTTAATTAAATGTACTGCTCTAATGTATGACTAATTAATGATATACACATATAACAATAAGTTAGTAAGGTATCCATGATAAGTTTATTGTAAGTTGTTTAGCTATGTAAACATGTGATGCAAATTTTTTGTTGTATCATGTATGTAGGGGTTTTATCCATGTCAAGTCTATTGTTTACTATATTATAGTTATAATCATTGTTTTGTACTTGTCTTATAGATTATTTGGGTGTTTTATATTGTTGGGTAGAAAGTTTGGATATATATATATAAGAGAGAGAGAGAGAGAGAGAGAGAGTCAGGCTAGAATACACTCGAGTGTACAGATCGCACAAATACACTCAAGTGTGTTTGCATATCAAGACTATTTTTTGCAAAATGTAAACCATTGATCTTCACTGTCATACTATAACTAGGCTACATACAAATTTTGAGCCCATTTGGATGAGTGTAAGTCACTCATCCAAGGGCAACAAAATCGACGCGCGAAACTAATTTGAAATGCATAATTTTTGCGGTCTTTATAACATGACCTATAAATGTCCAAATGTGCTCAAATTTTGCGTATGAGCTATTCACAAGATGTTTAAGAAGATCAACGGATTGGATTTTTGAAAAAAATATTGCATCATGATAAACTACTTGAGAGCATTCTGTTCTGAATACACTCGAGTGTGTTCTAGCTTGACTTATATATATATATATATATATATATATATATATATATGTTCCAAACAGTATAGTATTTATATACATATGTGTGTAATTTTGTATAAAACATATAGGAACTAAAACCCATTTTTCAAAAATCGCCCGCTTACCGCTTAACTAGTTACAAGGTGATGTTCGCACGCTTACCGCTTAACGTCTTTTAAAACATTGGTCATTCGTGCCCAACAGTAGCATGTCACAGTCAGGGCCCTAAAAATTTCGAGACAAGAGGTGATTGAGAGTTTGCAGCTGCTTACAGGCCTACATAGAATTAGTATGTGCTTTATAAAGTAGTAGTTTCACATGTTAATTGTCTAATGGGGTATAAAAAGCATACAGCATAATGGCCAAGGCAGCTACACAGTATCAGGAGTCATGGGTTATTGTTAAAAATTTCTTGTCTTTTTATACAA
The DNA here is from genome assembly GCA_963693085.1 of Alisma plantago-aquatica. Lineage (NCBI taxonomy): Eukaryota > Viridiplantae > Streptophyta > Magnoliopsida > Alismatales > Alismataceae > Alisma > Alisma plantago-aquatica. The sequence continues at coordinate 737,415,987 of OY856409.1, read as the reverse complement.
TTTATAACACTTCCATTTCAATAACTCAGCTAAATTTATGAATACAAAGCAGAGAAGAATAAAAATCAAACTAATATAGAACATACCACAACAAATTCTTGAAATTTTTTAAATGATTCCTCTAAGATGAGCATGAATTAGTTTGAATGAGTTAGTACCATAGTAACAAGTCTCCGGATTTTACGAAAAAATTGGCGATTTTTCACGATGTTATGGGCTCCCGAATATTCATCACGATTAATACGTCAATCGCTGATTTTTCATGACTTTTCACTCTTTTTTTTTTTTTGGTGACCGAGAGAACCCACCCCGGGCGAGCCCGACATGGTAAACTCTCGAGGCATGAGAGGGTGTGGTCCGGTCACCCCCCCCCCCGCGCCTAATCAGCGTGGATTGCCGTTCGCAAAGTGCCTTCGGTGAGGTTCGAACCCGGGTCCTTCATTGGGACTTACTAAGCTCTTACCACCCGGGCTACTATGGTCGGACATGACTTTTCACTATCAATCCTACTTTTTTGCGATTTATACGATTTTTTACGATTCTTCATGACTTTTCGCGATTTTTCTCTTTTAAGTCGCTTGCTCTTTTTTTACCAAACCATGTACACTAAATTCCTAATACACACTAAACCTCAAACCCCCCACTCCTTTGGACAGTTCATTACTCAACTATTTTTTACTTTTTTTTCTACTTTTTCACTCGCTAAGATTGTATGTCTTGTGGCCGTAACAGTTACATACATCATATATGTATGTACATACATACATTTATCTATATATCCACATAAATAAATACATATATACATATATATATGTATATGTTGACCTAGAGGTTATACATTGTCCATATTTTGATAATGTCTCAACCATTCCATTCATATGTATCTAATATGTGTATTCAAGATTGATTTCAGGTTTTAGATACATGAAAAGAATCAATTTACACAATCCCTAGCTTGTCAAAGTTCAAGTCAAATGCAATGCAAGTGTGCTAATTAGGAAATCCATTCAAATGACCTTAGAAGAATTTTGTAATCACTTGTATTGATGATATGACTTGTAACTAAGATGAAAAAATTATGTGGGACACTTAGTACCAAGTTTTAATCACTTTTTAATGACTTTAGAAAATTGATCACGGACTGCTGATCGGTCGAGTTACAATCTCGTCCGATCCCTTGGATCAATTCTCTAATGTGTGCATCGGTCGAGTTGTGCATTCACAGAACTCGACCGATCGGGTTACTGACCGAATGTGATTTTAACTGATCGGTCGAGTTTCCCAGGACAAACTCGACCGATAGTTTGAAAATCGGGTTTGTCTTTTAGCCGATCGGTCGAGTTACCTTTATTGAATCTCGACCGAATGTACAATACGGAAAACGCAGAAAAAGTGATTATAACCGTTGGTGACTTGTTTGGACGAAAATAGATTTGTTGCCTTGTGCAAAAAAGGCTATAATTCGACCCTAAGTGTTCCCCAGCTCAAGGGAGCACCCCAGCTATAAATAGGACCACTTGGAGTTCATTCTGAGGTTGCTCATTCACTACATACAAGGTCCTTGCTATAGTTGAATGTGCTACCACCCCTTGAGCCCCTTTCTCTCTCTAGTTTACACTTCATTTCGTGATTTGTGAGTTAGGATTATTGTAAGAGAGCTCCACCTTTTTGCATGTAAAGCTCTCAATCTTCCACTACTTCCCTATCCCCTTCCTCCATAAAGAAAATCTGAAGGAAGGAAGCTCCATCGAGTGAAGGAGTTGTAGCCGGTCCTCTTCAAGGTTGATGAAGAGGTGGTGATCTTCTCCAGGTGAAGGAGAAGGCAAAGGCGGAAGATCTAACAGGAGAAGAAAAGTCATTCAAGGCGGAAGACTTGAGCTTGAATGGGTAAGACCTAGGTGAAGGTTGAAGATTCAAGCTAAGTGGGTAAGTTCCTTGTGAAGGTGGAGATCTCCTTGTGATTGGATGGGTAAGTCCTTTGGTGGTCTTTTGTTGTAATCTCTGTGGTGATATAATAGAGAAAAGCACTTACAAAGTCCTAGAGGTTGACCTCTCTAGGTAGTGGACTGACTCACTTCTAGTTTGAAGTGTGGAACCACTCTACATCCCTTTGTCAAGTGCTTACTATCAATCTCTCTCATCCTTGATGTGCTTGTTAGTTAGGACTTCAAATCGCCATTAAGCTATTGCTCGTAATTGATATAATTTGAAGGTCTAATTTGTTTGGTGAGAAATTTTGTAGCTCTATTCACCCCCCCTATATAGTTGTTTTATTCTCGATTATATCTGAATAGTTGACCGAACTTTGACCGAAATTTATCGATCTTTTCACGACTTTTCTCGATTTTTTCCGAATTCTGATTTTTTCCAGCCAGCCGAAAAGTTGTCGAATCCCGAACTTGTTAGTATGGTTAGTACTAACTCTTTATGCGTTAGTATGGCATAGTAAACGTAATTTTTAGGGTAGTAACTCTTTTCTATAAACTATGGCCACAAAATTAGAACTCGGAACAGCCCATTTACGCATATGATAAGTCATATAATGTCATTGTTCTGTTATCCGGTGAGAGTTGCACTAAATAATTCACATATATAAAGATCTATTAAATGCCAGGGATGCAAACCATGTATCCAAAAGTATATCTCATTCATCAAAAATCATATTTCATTCATCAAAAATCAACCCACTGATAACACCACCAAACGTAGTTGTCTAAGTGGCTAAGGGGTCCTTCCTTCCCAACAACTACCTGGGGCACCAGGGGAAGTCTTGGCGCTCTTTGATATTTTATTTTTTGAGTATATATAGTTAATCTACATATAAAAAGCTATATTTGAATACTTAGTTACTTACATCTATGTATATTTACAATGGTTAATTGGTTATATCTAAGTTGTAAGTACAATCATACCTAGACCTAAATCACACCTTACATGACCTAAGCTAGACCTAAGTGGTCCTAATTTGACCTAATTGGGTCTAAATTAGACCTAAGATATCCTAGTTTGCCCTAATTCGGCCTAAATCAGACATGATTTTACATAATATTACCTAATCAGTCCTAACTTCCCCTAATATGCCCTATATTGACCTAAGTGAGACCTAATTTGGCCAAATCAAAACCTAATTTTACCAAATTAGACCCAATTCCCTCAAATCAAACATATTTTCCCCAAATTTGACCTGATTTAACTAAACCAGACCTATTTCAGCCAAACTTGATCGATTTGACCAAATTTAGACCTAATTTATGACTAAATTAGCCTTTAATTGACTTAATTCAGGCATAAAATGCCTCAGGCACACATTTAAGTCGCCTTACAGGCTAGGTGCCTAGTGCACCTAGGCGCACCTAGCAGGGGCCCTGCTAACTAAGGTTTATATCGTTAACTAACAGGAAACCCTAAATGGATTACTTCTGCTAATGACCCAACTGAAATAAGAAAATAAACTATTTAATTGAGAACTTTTAAATAATCCTCAACTATTATATATAACTCCTAAACTAGATCATTACAAACCCTTAGACTAAAATTTACATAAGACAAATAATATAAGACAGTGACTAGTATAAGTAAAATTGATGTGCTCTAGTCCAGAGATGACAAGACCCAGTCAAGTTCTAGATGAGCAACCTAACCTACATCAACTCCCCTCGACTTGAGAAAATGAACCCCCAAGCATGCGACGAGTGGATGTACAGGTGTGGTACTCCATGCCATTTCAACATTAGTGGTATATATCTAATGATACAACCAAGGTGGCCCACCGACTAAGAATGCCAATGAAATGGCGCATTGGCCAACGTGAACATGTACATATTAGTGATGTTGTCATGCAGGTTGTGACGGTCATACTGCCAAGGTCATCCAAACACGATATGTGTAATGTCACGAGGCATAACATCACAAAGCATGGTGTCGGTGTAGGCTCTATGGCATTAGTAGGTCACCCAGCAATGTTGAGCCACCTTCTAGTGAACCTGAGATGCCATACAAAGTGGGCAGAGATGCGGGTGGGCATCTGGATCATAGTTGTCTAGGCGGCTAGGCGATCCCTTTTTGCAAGGGGCGCCTAGCGCCTAGGCATTTCTAGGCATTTTTGTTATTTTTTATTTATTTACATATATATTTAGCAATATTCAAATAGATACATTACTATATATATTTCTAATGGTTGTATCTGAGTTGTAACAATTATATTTGATCTATATCACACCTAACATGAACAAAATTAGACTTGATTGGACCTAATTTGACCAATCTTAATCTAAATTAAACCTGATCTAACCTGGTTTTGCATGGAATTAACTTCTTAGACCTTAAATTTCCGTTATACCCTACATTTACCTAAATGAGACCTAATTTGGCCAAATAAGACTAGGTTTCCCCAAAAGAGACCTATTTCCCTCAAATCAGATATGATTTCCCAAAATCAGACCTAATTTGCTCAAATTTAATCTGATTTGGCCTAAATCAGACCTAATTTTATATAACATGGCCTAATTTTATACAACATGGCCTAAACAAACCTAACATCCCCTAATTTATCCTATATTGACCTAAATGAGACCCAAGCTTGGCCAAATCAGATTTATTTTATCCAAATCAAATGTATTTCCCTCAAATCAGACATGCATTCCACAAATCAGACCTAATTTTCCCAAGCTTGACCGGATTTTTCCTAAATCAGACCGAATTTCGCATAACAGAAGTTAATCAGACCTTCGTTCCCCTAATTTACCATACATTGTCTTAAATGAGACCCAATTTGGCCAAATCAGACCTAATTTCCTCAAACATACATATTTCCCCCAAATCGAACCTATTTTCCCCAAATCAGAACTAGTCTGCAATAATTTGACTTGATTTAGCCTAAATCAGACCTGTTTCAACCATAAAAAGACTTAAAGCGATCGATTTGACCAAATCCAGACCCAATTCATGCTAATTTAGCCTTTGAATGGATTAATTTGGGTCGAAAAGGTTTTGGACGTCGACTTAATGCACTTAATAGGCTAGGCTCCTAGTTTGAGGTGCCTTACCTAGCGTCTAGGGTGCCTAGGCAAGGTCCTTGATAACTGGAGATTAGTGCACCTAGGTGAGCACCTTGATAACTAAATTTGGATGCCCTAGAAAGTCCACAGTTGTCTTTGATACGAGGTCAGAGGAGCTCTTGTTGACGACGAGGATGCACATATACCATGCATAATCGACCTCAAACGAGAAGAGTTGTGTGCTATGGTGCTTTGCGCGAGGACCCCATTAGAGAAGCAGTGCTACAAATAGGGTGTGCTAAAACGGGTCCCCATCATCCTGCTTGATGTTGTTAGGTTCACTTGCGGGGGAGTATGTCCTCATAATTCTTTGTCGTCTTCTTTATGTGTATTCCAAGTCATGATCATCAGACGATCGAGACATTGTGCAGACCAATGCCCCAACCCCTTACAAGAGAATCAATTAATCTAGTTGGAGGATGTTGATGTAGAGGATCTATTTGTGATTGTAGTGGGATCAACATATGGGGCTGAAGTCAAAGAAGACCTTTGCCAAAGTAGACTCTTATACATGTCATTTTTAGTCATGCTCTATCTGTGTAGTCACATTGTTCTTATCGTCCATAGAAGAAATATGTGAAGTCGTTGATGCCACAGCGATGGATGGATTGAGCCCGCAATGGTACATTGTGATCTCAAGAATTTCGTGTAGCGTCGAACTTGTATATCAAGAGTGTGGGTATTCATCCACATAATCGAACCAATTTTATATGTCAGAGAGTTTGACATACAACTATTGTTTGTTGTTTGTAATTGACAATAACAAAGAAAGATTTCATGTCAGTTTCGATTTTGTGCAGGTGTTGATGAGGTGAATTATACGTAACCGCTTCCGCCAAATGAGAGCGGCCCAATGGATTTTAACTTTCACTTACTGGATCTGGCAATTCATTGGAAGTTAGTGCCAGTCAAATAATGACTCCACGTTGTGGATCTAGTTGCGGAAAACATTGCGGTCACGGGTGTCATGGATTTCAGAACATCGATCTTGAGGAGTCAAACTTAGCGGGGAGGAGTGCCTTATTGTAGATGAAGTATCTCAGTCACTCACGGAGGCGATCACATTTTGCATGCATGTTTCACTACATGTCTCGAATCAAGGCTTCTAGATGGTGGAAATGCTTGTAGTCGGAAAGCGTCTTCCACCTCTGCTACTTTTGTGTTGAACTTATTATTGTGCGCCATGGTGTGTACAACACGTCAGAGGACCAAGCTAAGAGGTGGATGATGTCAGACGTCGCTCCTACTGTGGTCGACTTTACTATAAGTTGTTTGTTGGAAGGCGGTAGCATCCCTATCATTAGACTACTATAGGATAGTAGTGGTTGTCCCTTCATTGGGCCGATGTTGGTGGCAATAGTCTTTTAAGCTACATATTCATGGGGTAACTGAGTTGCGATTGCTAGGATGGCGTCGGCATCCTAGCCTGGGGTTGTTGAGGTTGTGGTTAGCTTCTGGTACCAATGGATGGGAAGCTTCATCATCGACATCCTTGTTGATTAGGTGGTGGATCCAGTGGGGCGGCTCGCACAAAGTCTAGCAGTAGTTGCTCCTCTGGTGGTTGGTTCTTGTGGTTGGCTGATCAGTTGCCCCTATTGTTAGTTAGTTGTTGTGCCGACGGGAGACCAAGAGGGTGATTGTAGGATTGGAGGAATATAAAGAGAGATTAGGAAGGTGGTGGGAAAAATAGTAGCAGGAAGGAGGACACAAGGTGGAGGAAGAAGATCAAGAAGTAGGGGTTGCAGGCGGACTATTTACACAATAGTACGTGACGTGAACTTCCTCTCTTTTTTCTTTTTTTTTATTTTTGAGTGAAGGAGATGAATCCTAACCTAGGCTTTGGGATTAATCAATGGTGGATGATAGAGGTGAGTTGAGCCACACCTAGGGTTTTGGTTGTTTCCTAGGTGGGTCTTGGGATCTAGACCTATGGTTTAAATTTAAGGCTCTAATACCAATCAATACAAACCATTTTTGCAAAAACTAATTCATTTATCAGACTCCTAAACACTACCTCCAAACGTGGCGTCATTTTGCAAACAAATTCCTTCATCAAACACCAACCTTGGACAATACCCCTAGGCGTGGGATAATATAGATAGCTTGCAGGAAGACCTAAGGCTTATTTCCTCTAATGACCAAACTAAAATAAGAATAAACTAATTAATTGAGAACTTTCGAATAAGTCCCCAAATATTATATATAACTCCTAAACTGAAATTATTGTGAATAAAACCCTCAAGACTAAAATTAAAAAGCACAGCTAATAAATGGCAACGACTAATCTTAATTAAAAATGATGAGCTCTAGTCAAGAGACGGCAAGCCCTAGCCAAGCTCTAGATGAGCAGCATGTCTTACATCAGCTAGGCTTTCAAATCCACCTTGTTTTGCCCCTAAAATGTCATGGTATTTATGTGTTAACATGGCTAGATAGGCCAGAATGTACCTAAATGCTCAACTGGCAAGTTTTTTAGAAGAATTTTATATTTTTATCTGCATTATATTTTTTCTTAGTTACTTATGCATAAAATATTCAAAAAATTGCTTGAGGCCACATTGTCAAAGTAAATAGGAGATGGAAAAATCTTAATATCATATGGGAAAGTTGTGCAAGAAATGACTCGAGGATAAAAAATAAAGTAATATCGAGTAAAGAGTACCCGGTTATATGGCTCTTGGTGGTAGTAGTTAAATGTGGCAAGTAGGCAATACACAGGAACAAACTAGATACATTTATGTACATGCATAAACATACTTTGATAATGATCTTGAGTCTGCTAAACCCTCTATGGTTTGGTTAAGGTTTTCTAGTTCAGAAACCGTAATGAGTTGGTTTTGTCCTATTGAGGCAGGGACTAAGCCTGAAAGCATGCAATGCATAAGTCTCAAAATTTTACGAGTTGTGTACATGTGCATAAACATGGCTACTTGTATATATGTGTGTAAGAACACATGGATGGGACATAAAAAATAAAAAAAATTGCACATATTACACTCAAAAAAATTCAATATAAAGACAACGTTGATTTGAGAATACTTGCTAGTAAAAAAGAGACCACAAAACTTTGACACAAGAAACCCACTACAATTCAGATTAATCAATTTTTAAATAACATAATTGTTAATATATATGCCTTTATTGAGTGCTTTGTTAATTTACTATTATATATGGACCTCACTGTAAATGTTCTTTTAGTATAAATACAAGGGTACACACATTGTGTAACCCTAAGCTCTCCATTTCACGTGTTATTTTACATGGTACCAGAGCAGGACTGATCCAAGTCCTCCCTCACCCGGCGCCGCCGTCCCCTCCCACCCGACCCTCTCTCTCTCTCTCTCTTCTCCCCCCTCCCCCCTCTCTCCTTCCCCGGCCAGGCGCCGCCCGCCAGTAGCAGTCAGCAGGCCAGCAGCTGCATGCCGCCGGGCCGGCCGAGCCGCCGGGACACGTAGGCTGCCGGGGTCGCTTCACCTGCCTGATTCTGGGCTCCGTCTGCCCGCGGGTTTGATTTCTGCTTGAAGACCACCGTCAGATCTGTTTTTTGGCTGCCTGCCCGTGTGACCGGTTGAGTCACCAGGTTCCTTGCTACGCTCCGGTATAGCCCGTATGTGAAGAGGTCCTTTCGATCCGTAGCTCGGTGCCTGCTGCTGCCTACCTGAAGACGTAGGTAGCCTTCTACTGCCTGCTACTGCCTGTCTGTCACTTTGCCAGTTCGTCTGCCTCTACCTCATGGCGTCTACCCATGAAGATTTGCGTCATCAAGTGACAACTGTGAAGCTGGATGGGAGAAACTACCACCACTGGGTGTGCTCTATGCAGATATATGTCAAATCACAAGGAAAAATGTCGCACCTGACGCGAGATCCACCACCGGTGCCTCCTGCAACAGCCGACTCAAAAGATGTGAAAGCTTATGATGACTGGGTGAAAGACGACACCACAGTCATGACATGGATTCTGAATAATAGTGAGACCAAGATTAGCGTCACACTCTTATACCTGCAGACGGCGAAGCAGATGTGGGATCAACTTGCCAGCACTTATTCACACAGTCAGAATCCCAAGAAGTTGTTTGATATCAACAAGCAGCTCATCCGTCTGCGGTTCTCTGGATTCGATCTGATGGATTACTTCTCTTCTTTCAAGGGACTGTGGGGGGAATTGGAAGCCTACCATCCCTTGTCTACTGATTTGGCTACTATGCAACGACAGCGACAAGAATTGCAAGTAGTCCAGTTCCTCTGTGGCCTACCTGATTCCTATGTCGGGGTGGTGGATCAGATTCTCGCCAGTGATCCGCTGCCTACTCTACAGACTGCCTTTCATAGACTACAGCGCTTGCCTGCATCGTCATTTGAGACTCCTGCTGATACGGGGGATACTACTGCTTTTGCTGCGATGTCTGGTTGTGGTCGTGGCCATGGACGCGAACGCTCGCATGACGCTTGTCCTCCTCTTGGTGTTGGCAGGGGGAGGAACTCTTCAGGTCGTGAAGCATCTTTTGGACCTGCTACTGTTGTTGCTCGTCCTCATACTGGCCAACGCTTCTGCAACTTCTGTGGCCGGTCTAACCATGTTGAAGAAAAGTGTTGGGAGAAATACGACAAACCAGCTTGGGCCAATGCGGCCACTGAGGCTACTACATCTTCTGAGGTGTCTACCCAGCCTGATATCCCGGGTACTTCTACTGCTGACTTCATTCGTGTTGAGGTCGAGCGCCTGTTGCTGGAGCGTATTGGCTCGTCATCTACTACCACCACCACTGGAGCACATGCTGCGACATACTCTGGTTGTGACACTGCCTTCCTTACTGCACCATCCTCTACTATTGGTAATACAAAATGGGTCATAGATTCGGGCGCGTCTTCTCATATTTCTGGGAATCGGTCGTTGTTCAGAAGTTTATCTAGACCGACTACTAATTCGTCTGTTATGCTTGTTGATGGCTCCAAGTCTGCCGTTTTGGGGATTGGAGACATTGTGTCTGATATTGTGTTGAAATCTGCTCTATATGTGCCTCGTTTTCTGCTGAATTTATTATCTGTTAGCAAGACTTTGTGTAGCCTGAACTGTAGCCTTACTTTAGTGCCTGGTTCATGTGTTTTTCAGGACCTTCGCATGAGGATGAAGATTAGTGGGGGGCATGAAGGATTTGATGGCTTGTATTACCTGGACAATCTGAAAAAAGTGGACAATGTGGCTCTGGCTTCTGCAGTATCTTCTTCAGTATCGGCTTTACAGTGGCACTACAGACTTGGGCACCCATCATCTGAGAAATTGCGTCATATTGTATCTGATGTAGGAACAAATGTGTTTCAATGTGATTCGTGTTAGTTAGGCAAACAGACTAGGGCTGTTTATCCTAAACGTTCTCAGATTAGTAGTAAAAATGTTTTTGATCTTGTTCATGCTGATGTATGGGGTCCATGTCATGTCCCTGGTCTATCTGGCAACAAATATTCTATTCTGTTCATTGATGAATTTTCTCGAGCCACGTGGCTATTTCTTCTGAAAATTCGATCTGAAGTTCTGTACACAATTAAATTCTTTTTTGCTGAGATGAAAACACAATACTCTATGCCTGTTAAAATTTTTAGAACGGATAATGCACTTGAATTTGTTCAAAAAGATGTTGAGTTGTTATGTAAATCCGTTGGCACTATACACCAGACTTCTTGTGCATACACATCTCAGCAGAATGCCATTGCTGAAAGAAAGAATAGACACTTACTAGAGGTTGCTAGAACTATTATGTTGCATGCTAATGTACCTCGGGGATTTTGGCCAGAAGCCATCTTGACTGCCTGTTTTCTAATAAACCGGATGCCTTCTTCGGTAATTGGAAATAAAATACCTGTGCAAATTCTGAATCCTGATAAACCTTTATTTACTGTACCTCCTCGCATATTTGGCTCTACATGCTTTGTAAAGTTGCTTGGCCCAATGCATGATAAACTATCTCCATGTGCTGAAAAATGTATTTTTTTGGGGTATCCTCGTACACAGAAAGGATACAGATGCTATAGCCCAACTACCAAGAGATGGTTCACAAGCAGCGATGTTGTCTTTTTTGAGGGTACACCATAGTACTCTACTCTAGGAGATAGTCTTCAGTCTGAGCTTATTGCTTCTCCGCTGCCTATTACTAGTGATTGTGTTTCTGATGCCACTACTTCTGTACAACTGGCACCTCCTCTTATTGTTTATCAGCGCAGGAACAGATCTCAACCTGCACAAGACCCCCCCATCCAAGCCAATCTTCTCCTCCAGAAGGTTTTGCGTCACCTGAGGTAATCTCTGATCTTGATGTACCTATTGCTCTTAGGAAGGGCACTCGTTCCTACACTATCCACAATATTGCTAACTATGTATCTACTGATCATTTAAGTGTTCATGTTAGCAACTTTGTCACTGCATTATCTACTATTTCCATCCCAAAGACTGTATAGGATGCCTTGCAAAGTACAGCTTGGACTACTGCTATGAAGGAGGAAATGCTTGCTCTTTCTGACAGACAGACTTGGGAGTTGGTGGATCTACCTCCTTAGTGTAAGCCTGTAGGCTGCAGATGGGTTTATGTTGTCAAATATCAACCAGATGGTACAGTAGAACGTCTGAAGGCATGTCTTGTTGCTAAAGGATATACACAGACCTATGGTATTGATTACTTTGAAACCTTTTCACCTGTTGCCCGTCTTAATTCTGTCAGAGTTCTCTTATCTGTTGTTGTTAATCTTGACTGACCTCTAGTACAACTGGATGTTAAAAATGATTTCTTATATGGTGATCTACAGGAGGTCTATATGGAGCAACCTCTTGGGTTTGTTGCTCAGGGGGAGTCACATAAAGTCTGCAGGCTGAGGAAATCTATCTATGGGCTCAAACAGAGTCCTCGTGCTTGGTTTGATAAGTTGAGCAAAATTTTGACTGCCTTTGGTTTTCTGAGGTCAAAGGTTGATCATTTTGTCTTTACGAAAAAGACTTCCTCTGGCATTGTGATACTTATTGTATATGTTGATGATATCATTCTATCTGGCAGTGATTTTGTTGCTATTCAGGCCACCAAAGCCCATCTCTGCAAGCACTTTGCTACTAAAGATCTGGGAAAACTACGCTATTTTTTGGGCTTAGAAGTGTCTAGAACCTCTAATGCTCTTGTTCTATCTCAAAGGAAATATGTACTGGATCTGTTACAGGAAACTGGTATGCTTGGTGCACGGCCAGCTGACACGCCTCTAGATCCCAATGTTAATTGGGATGATGATTCTTCTTTGTTGTTTGCTGATAACAAGAAATACAGGAGATTGATTGGTAAGATGATATATCTGACGTTAACTAGAGCTGACATATCTACTGCTGTGGGGCTTCTTAGCAGGTACTTGGATAAACCTAGACAGTGTCACTGGGATGCTCTATGTAACATTTTGCGATATCTAAAGAAGTCACCTGGCAAGGGCCTCCATTACAGGAAAAATGGGCACTGTTCTCTAGAAGGCTATTCTGATTCTGACTATGTAGGGAGCAAGATTGATAGGAAATCCACTTCTGGCTACTGCACATATGTAGGGGGTAATCTTGTCACCTGGCGCAGCAAGAAACAAAATGTTGTTGCTAGATCTAGTACTGAAGCTGAATATAGGGCCATGGCCCATACTGCTTGTAAACTTCTGTGGGTGCAGTCTCTTCTACAAAACTTTGGTATTGAGTCGTCTTCTGCTATTCCGATGCACTGTGATAACAAAGCTGCTATTTTCATTGCCAACAATCATGTATATCACGAGCGCACAAAACATATTGAGGTTGACTGCCACTTCATCAGGGAAGCTATTCTATCTGGGAAAATCTGCACACCTTTCACCCGTTCTGAAGACCAGGTTGTTGACATATTCACAAAACTGTTGGCAAAGAAGCACTTCTGTTCTCTGGTGGACAAGTTGGGCATGATTGACATCTATGCTCCAACTTGAGGGGGAGTGTTAATATATATGCCTTTATTGAGTGTTTTGTTAATTTACTGTTATATATTGACCTCACTGTAAATGTTCTTTTAGTATAAATACAAGGGTACACACATTGTGTAACCCTAAGCTCTCCATTTCACGTGTTATTTTACAATAATAAATACAAGGGGAAATGGGAACCTCATAGATTGTAGTTGTATAAAAAAGTTGCAAGAGAGAAGAAGAGAATGAAACACCTTATTCCTAGTTAAATATATCAGATATTGATCGTTGCACCGGTGGGGTCAGAGACACCAATTTGCCTCTGTTAGAGTAATTACTTTTATTATATACGTGGGCATAATTGTCTTTGTCCATTAGGGTTAAGTTCACTTCTTTGTACTTGCCTCCTCTCATGTATATAGGAGGGGGGTTTTCCATCCATCAATAAGAAACGTCTCATTAGAGTCCGAGCTTTTTTTCACATGGTACAAGAGCATTGATTCTGACCCTAGAGGAGACAAAAAAGAGAGAGTCTCCACATACAGGCGGCAACTATCTCTTCTTGGCTTGGCTGTTTGCTAGGCATCTACTCCCAAGTTTTCTTGCCTTGGCCACCCGCCAAGTCCCTTGGATCTTGACTCCCAAGTTTCAATTCCTATTTAATTGCCATCTCTACCGTCGGTGCCCTAGAATAGCAAGCTTCACGTGGCTCATCCAATCTTCAGAGACATCTCTAGCAATCGCTCCTTCTGTCACACAATGGCACTTCGAAAGAAGTCTGTCAAATAAAGAAAAGCCACACACATTGTACAACCCATCTCCCTAAAGAAATTTTAGAGAATATCATGTTAAGGTGCCGGCTGTGCCATTGTTTTGTCTCCATTGAGTATGTCGGCTATGGCGAGCCATCCTCAACGACGAGCATTGTTTTATGGCTGCCCAACACAAGCTGCAATGGTGGGCAGGCCTGCGGTTTGTTTGTACTTTGATTCATCCCTGTGCCATTTGGTGTCATCCCACCATGACCATCAGATCATATTTCAACCAGAACATAAACCAATGACAGAGTTGTCCGGGTTTGTTGCTCCATAAGACGTCCATCATGTCGTTCGACTCATATCTTACGATGAGGAGAATATTGTAGTTGTAAGATACCGCTCTAGATTTGAAGAAGGCGTTCCCCCATACCAATCAAGAGAAATAAGGTTGGCGAAATAATGTGTCTCCGCACTGCGAGTTGACTTGCTACTAGAGGAGGTGCTCATCCTCGGGATCCCATCCTTCTTTGTCCTTATCTCCCAATTTTGTCATTTTGTGTGACTACCCCCTATACACACTATACTTATTGTTATTTGATCCTTAATTAGATCTGATTTTTACCCTATTTATACCGCAGGGGCTCCTCCCCTGCACCCCCTTTATTTTTCTAAATGTATTTGTCTAATTGGGTCATGTAGCATATTGACTTGTATTATCGATTATATCAGTGAATATTGAAAACAAAAGAACCCTATGCTAGTGTATAAAGCACCAAGAAAAGGGGCACCACACAGTTTTCTTCCTCTCCATGTGGTTCCCCTAACCTACATGGCTGAGTGCCTTTTTTTGAATTAGGGATTATCTATGTTGCATATCATAGCGTCTATATTTCTTTGATTTTATGTTTCCTACCGCGTCTATATGTCAATTGTGCTTAGTTCTTCCAACTGTACCTTTATACATGTAGTGCTTTATTTCTGTGTCATCGTTTACATATCCATTCTCTACTGGTGTTTATGACTTTCCACCCCAACCACTTCGAAGATCCTTTTCGTAGTTGACATCCAACTATGTTGTCTAGTTTCTGCACATTCCTTCATGTTTTATTGACACTTGTTATGGTGCACCTTTCCCATAGCAACGTATCTTTAACATGTGTCACCTGCTTCAGCGCAATATTCCTATAGTGCTGCTCTTATTCCAACAACCTCGCATCATTTCCAATGTTGGTGCTTCTTTTGCGGAACTACTTCAACTAGATGACAACTCATGACTTCTACAAATATCTTCCACCATCTACTGTGCTCTGGATGCTCGTCCAAGTTTCAGAAAACAATTTGTGATTGCTTCCACTAGTCTAGCGATTATCAATTTTAGGTGGTCGTGGAGTCTATTCTGTTGTCATTGCTTCTACATCACTGTTACTGGGAGAAGACCGCTTACTACCCGCTATGTGCTATCTTCTTCAGGGAGTGTTAGAGTGTGGGATCACTTCTTGTCAATGAGAGATCAATTTCTATATGGGCTATTTTATCTTTTTTGTATTGGCAAGTTGGACATGTGTTTCACTCATGCTCTAGCTTAAGGGGGTGTTAGTTAGTTCTATTATGTACATGGGCCTAATTGACTTGGCCCATTACGGTTAAGTTCACTTCCTTGTACTTGCCTCCTATACTTCTAGTGAATGATTAGTTTTACTGTTTTCCTTATTGTTTTCACTGATTACTGATTGGTAATTTGGTATTCCTGATTAGTATTACATTTTTGGCACAATACTGATTACTTGATTAGTATTACAGATTAGTAGTAAAGCATTAAATAAATAATTCATAGTTGGTTATTCACAATTACTGATTTGCGTGCTGAATTTAGTGATTAGAAATATAGATTGGTAGTAAGTACTGACAAATGTTTAGTTAAATACTGATTTACTGAAATGCTTGCTTATTTTACCGGTTAGTATTATGGATTAGTAGTAAAGAGTTTAATAATTTATTAATAGTTGGTTATTTACAGTTACTAACTTGCTTGCTGATTTCAGTGATTAGAAATATTGATTAGTAGCAAAGTGTTGATCAATATTTACTTAGTTACTGATTTTCTGATTAGATATGAATAAAAGTCCCTTAATAATATATTTTTCCTATACAAATATGTGTAATTTTATATAAAAATATATAAGAATTTAGGCACCCGTTTTTTTCAAAAAGCGCCAGCTTATGTGCCCACCTGTCGCTCAAGCAGTTACAAGGTCTTGCTCGCACGCCTCCCGCTTCCCACTTTTTAAAACATTGGATCTAATGGATTTGTATCATGTATGCAATTTCTAACTTGTTAATCATGTGAATTTGGGTCTAGGAGTATACATAACTAGAGAGTGGAGAGTTCTGTATTTGTAACTTCTAGTTGCATAGCACGTGTAATATAAAGATCCATAGCGTAGTTAAGGAAAAATCATCGAGTTTCAACGTGTTCTTGCAAAGATAGAATCAAAGCTTGTGCCTAAACATCTTCAATAGCATGCCTTAGTTCCCACAAACTTTCACTTCTACACCTAGTGAAGTCAAAACAAATTTAAGATCTTATACTATTGAGTGTAAGCTTCAAGAAGAGGCCTTGAAGCATGAGCTTCAAGGAGCAACTAGGGCAGCCTCACCACCTTGAGATGTAAGATTTCTAAAACCCTAGATTCCATTAGCCGTTAAGTGCCTAACTACTAGATAAGCATAGAGTGGCACCTTAAACGTGTAGGAAATTCCTAGATTGCTAATGAGGGCACCTCAACTGCTCAGCCTACAAAAAAAAACAAGGTACCTCATCTTAAGATCCTCCTCCAATGCCTAAAAGATCCAGGTACACCTAGGATCTAGTCTTGATAAGTTGGCTAAAGGAGAACACTCTAGCAAGACCTAGCATGCCTAGGTAGACCAAAGTACAGTAATCCAATTGTTTACAAGTAGTCTAAAGAATAAACATAAAAAATATGACCAAGGAAATCTACAACACAAACACCTCATAGACTGATAAACAATTACATAAACACTTCACAGGCCATGAGATTACTAAGAAACATAAATAGCACTCTCATTACAATTATGAATTTATTAGTAAAATTTGTTGAAAGTTATCAAATGGTGATGATGAAAGAGCAGAAACTATCAACAGTAACCATGAGTCTTATGACCGGAAGTACATATATCAAGCAGTTCATTAAGACAACAAAAGATAGAAAAGCAACGGGAAAGAGTCACTTGATGCAAAAGCAGCAAATGGGGATAAGCATTTGCAGCTTAGAGAAGCTCTACAAATAAGAAAATCCAACTTATGTATCTTCTAACAGCAGCCAAACTTGTCAGCAATAAACTAATAATGTCTTATGGAAAAACATCGGCTCTTTGCCTACACAGTTGTGCTTCATAAATAACAGGACCAAGCACGGGTGCCCAAGCTCCAAAAGGCCAAAGTGACTGCTCACAACCCACATGCCCAGCAGCCTTCTCAAGGCAATTCTATATCTCAAACCAACAAATACCTAAGTCTAAGTGAACACTTCAGCAGGCGCCAGGGGCACTTTAAGATTTTGAGTTATAGGTTGTAACAAATAGATCTCATTACCAATTTGTGAAGAAAAAGCAATTACAGATAGTAACTCAAGGTTTAGGAAAGACTCTAAGAAAAGAAAATATACTGACACCTCTGGTTATAATAAATTGCTACCATCACCTATATGTGGTGACAAGACAGTTATAGTTAGAAACTCAAGTTTGAGGACAATGGTACTAAAAATTTTACAGAAAAGAGAATCATTCTATCTGATTGTACAATGTATAAATAATCCCACCATTGCTATCTTTGTCATGCCACCTCCTAACCTAATCTTGTACATTAGAGCTTTATAGATGTCACTGACCAATCTATTGTGAACTGGGCCAATGTGCATCGCATATCCATAAAAGTATTGTTTTACTATCTACTTAGGAGGGGGGCTGGAAACTCTTTGTCCTGACAGACTTTTAGTCTAGAAAGCTGTGGCCTTATAGAGTTGCAAGCTTTAAGGAAACTCTTTGTCCTGACAGAGTTTTATTCTAGAGAGCTGTGGCCCTTTAGAGTTGCAAGCTTTAAGGGGTGCAGATAATTATCGAGGCCCTTTTCAGAAGCCTATCTGCTGAATTGTCACAAACATGCAACCACAATAACTACAGACTATCTGTCGGTGCATCTGTTTGCAGTAAATTGACATTTTGTTTACGATACGCAGATGTTGAAGGAGGTGATTAGTCCACAAATCGAGACAGAGAAGCATACTGTAGGTAATTTGATGGAGTTGTTACCAAACAATCATATCAAGAGTGTTCCAGGATATAGCACATTTCTCTCTAATCAGATGCATATAGTTTCAAGTATATAGTAACTTAGAGGTCACATACTAATCTATATTGATTTCTTTGACATTTATGCATAGAGCGTTTTGCATTTTTGCAAACTATATTTCTAACACATTTGACTTGAGAACTGTCTTCAGGAGTCACATCTAAATTAGAACTCGTTGAATGAGAGAACTTTTGCAAAAGAAATTTAAAAAAAGGCTTTAATGTGTCTGCAACATGTTAATTTTCATAGCTCTCATCAAAGAAAATGGTCCAACTTTTTAACTCAAGCATTGGGGCAACGGAATTGGTTTAACTTAATGGTCTTGGCTCTTGCATCCAATTGTTATATCAATCAACATATGCAGTTGATTAATTAGGAGTGGTGGTGTACTGTAGCGGTATCAATAATTCACCAATATACAGACAAAGTGATCCTGCAAGCTAATTACATGAATAAAATTTGAATCATGAGGCCTCCCTCCCTCATTCCAGGGATTCCATTGAGCTTATATTATGAATAATTTTGTCATATAGTTGTCTAGTTGATGTGACATTATAGTGCCATACCTCATAAAATGTGTCATTTACTTGGCCCCTCGTGAAATGTACTAAATTCCATAGATGTAGATTGTAAGAAACTGTATTGGACCATATACATTGATACTGTCAAAACTGAAGGGATATAGAGCAGCTTACTAGTTTACTACGCGCCACCAATTCAAATTTTTCTTTCTTTCCTCACGACAGGAAGCATACTAGGAGTGTGTAAATATTCCCTCAAGCCTTCTATTGGCTGCTCTGATTCGTAACCCCTCAAAACAGAGGACAAAAGCCAGTGGTAACTCAAACCAACGAAGATGAGCAAGTACCCGCACACTTATTGGACCTAAGAACGAGTCTAATTAAGCACTTTGATCTTCTTATTTCTTGGAAGTGGGAGGTTCATAAATTAACCTCCTAATACACCTAATAAAGAATACACCGTCTGAAAGATGATAATCGGATAAATCACTCGCCTATTGAATACTCGTTATTTTGTGCCTAGAGGAATGGATACTATATGCCAGTTTTCGTAGCCTCTTGACTTTACCAGTCCCACCCGGTCCAGCCTCCACGAGGCTTGTGGGACCTAGTGGAGTTACCCACTGCCGAAACTCAACTCTGTGTTGGAATAGTCATACATATATCCTACCCGTGGGTCATCCATCAGAGATAGCTTAACCGTTTCAGATCAGTGGACTTTCAAAAAAAACAAGGAGGTCCCGGCAGGAAATTAGGATTCTGAGTGGACTCCTTCCCTACTATTTGCACTGCTCACTAGCTATTACTAGCACTAAAGCCGGGAGAAAGGGGCTTGACTTTTTCGCCGTTGCAAATTTCACCTGATTGACAAGAACGACGCGGTGGTCATGGAGCTGTTGGATGATCATGTTGCACACCGTCGTCTTTCCTGAGGCCGTCCCGCCCGAAACCCCTGCTCCAAGCAAAATATCCGATATCACCATTAAATTCCACAACAAGAAAACAAACTTCAGCCTCTCCAATTCCACTGAGGGGTCGCAGAATCATAGGACTGAGCTCCCACTGTCCTTCCAAGGCGTACCTATCAGAAAAGGTTGCCTATGATCGTCGTCAGGTGAAAGAGGGGTAGGCGCCGAGAGGGCGAAGGGGGAGACAGCAGCGGCGGCCGTAACGGAATTGGCCGATGAAGGAGTCGGCGGGGAGGACGAGAGGCGGAGGCCTGAGAAGTGGGCGCTCGACGCCGCCTCCATAACGTAGTCCATCGGCATGCTTGTTCACCAATTCCGACCCGGCGAGAGCAGTGCTGGAGTCCTAGAGGGCGCTATGGCGGTGAAGGAGAGCCTCCAACTCCAAGCGGACAAAAGGGAGGCAAGTGACCGGAAGGCGGGCGAGCCGGTCCCGCCGCTGATGTGGTTGAAGGATTAGTGGGTGGTCGAAGTGACAGCGTGGGGCCGGGCAATGGGCAGGAACCGTGAGTCTGCCATTGACGTCTGCATATGCCGGTCCCTTTTTGTATTGTTTGTGGCGTATGCTCAAACCTTTGTCAAACTTGATCCACGGAGTCGTTGCGAATTTGACCAGACGTCCACTCAGATTGCTGAGTTAATACTCACTAACCCATAACTTTGAGCCAGATTGTGTGTATTGTTTTCTCAACTCATATTCTCGCCTATTCTTTTTTTCTATTTTGAGGAGAGATTAGTCCCGTCACAACCATAAAGAAAATCTTTAGACTGACTTTAGTTGTTGCATAAACATTCCTTTTTTAATGCTCTGGCCCCATCACTCCGGCTTATTCTTATACTCACAAAAAAGTATACAATTGGGCACGTACCTATCCGTAACGGCTAATAGTGTACCCATTCAATTAAAATAACTAGACTAAAACCCGTGCTACGCACGGACGTGAGAACAATCAATCATCTTACAAATTATTTTGACTACAAAGTGAGAAACAAGACTTCTGTTAGATTGATTGTAATCATCACAGTTATGGAAAACCCATCATTCGGCCAAAATTGATTAATTACTAAAAGGCCCCAAAAGGAACCAGTGAAATAGAAATGGAGATCAGATCCAATCGACAATAGTTTAATACACAGATGTAGCAGCAAAAGCTAAAACGAACCCAAAAAAACAGTTTAGCCAAGACTTGGATCTAATAGTTAGCATAAGTAATTAATTTCTTGTGGCATAATTTCAATACTAAAATCTACACTAATCATATAAGAAAACCAGTAGCTGGAGTTATGTATCAAAAAATAAATGTAATCACAAAAAGGAATCAAGCCATTCATTATATATATAAGTACATTATATATAAAACCACATTTCGCCAAATTTTCATAGAAGTTACAGCTTCAAATAAGAAAACATAGTTTCGTTGAAGCTTTTTTTCACAACAAAGTATATAATTCAGTTACATTGATAGTTATTCATGTATATACATTGTACTAACATGTCCACTTTAAGTAGTAGCACGATTTACAAAAATGCAGCAGTTGCTAAATCCCAGTAGAAGGATTTTGTGATTTGAAGAGTTCCGGTAGTACTAAATTTTAAGTTTGGTTTATATGCACCTTCGTGAGATTTGTTGGACGCTTCATGCGTTTTCCATGCAGTGTAACAGAAAGAGACAGTATGTCGCAGCTGGATCTCGGCACCTGGCTGGTTTAAAAAGGAGAAATTTGTCCAGCGTAACTTAAAATTTGATTAGTTACAATCCAATATGGTCGCATCTGGTGAAATAAATGTGTCGATAGTGTGTTAAGAGTGTTCATGTTGCATACTTAGCTGTCTTCTTTTGTATTCTACAAGAATAATCTAATAAGTTTAAATTTTACAGCCTTCATAAAATCGAAAAATGCTAATGATGTGGAAAAGGATATTGTAAGTGGGATGCCATATTGTTTTATGGTGAAGAATACGATGGCTGGGTATATATAATTAAAAGACAGAATAGCTTTTATTTTGTTCCTTCCAGTAGACAATAGTACTTGGTTAAAAATCTTTAGTCGTTATTAAAAAATGTACACACCATTTGAGGAAGAAAAGATCATTAACTAATACCATCAAAGGAAAAACTTTAATTTTTTGATAAGTTAGGAAATAAACTGTTCATTACTCTCTTTTCTCGCATTGATTTGGAATTATACTACTGCTGGAGTAGATAGTTTAATGGATATTGTAACCAGTATCAATAAAGAGGAAGTGGTTAGTCAATAAAAATAAAAAAATGAAGAGGTGCATGTAGTAGTAAATGACAATGTCAAGCAATATAACAAAATGGTAGATAAAAATTTCCAGTCTGTGCTATGTCTTCTCACAACTATTTAGAACTACGCAGTCTAAGAAGTCGTCAAGCATCCGTATTAGGTGAAATGGGAACAAAAGGTAAAGGTAAGGGGTAAACTGATAGCGTGAAGAAGCAAAACAGCTGACTACCCATTGATGAAAACCATCATTAAGAGAAAAAAGGAATTTACCTGCAGATATTGCTTCAGTTCCCACATCTAAGTCGTCAGCCATAATTTTCGCCAAGAAGAGCCTTTGTACCCTAGTCGTAGCAGTAAACGATAAAGCAAATATAGTAATGAAAAGTATGAAAAATATGAAACGTAAAATTTGATGATTGTATTGGATATAATCGGTTTGTAAATCACAACTGTGTTTTTTCAGTAGTTTTTAGCTAACAAAAGCAGTCTTGTGAAAAGATTTTTTCTACTGAATCACTAAGCAAGAACAGGTCAAATGAACATAATGTAAACCAAATTCTAGTGATGCTATTTAGAGTGACCATGCTTTTTTAAGGAACCACTGAAAGTATTTATTGCAAAAAATTGGTTAGCACATATTTTATTGTGTTGTCCGCATAACATTTATAAGGGCTAATAGTAGGCACACATAATATTTATAAGGATTAATATTATCAGAAATGTTCAGTGATTAGAATGCTCATATAACCACGCAATAGTTCTACTTGTGTTCAAGGCATGCATGCTTGTATGCTTTACAAACACAAATTCTCTAAAACAGTCCTATATTACTTTGCTACATAATCATGCATGTAGATCGTCTGACGTTCTAGCCAAAGGTACACTTATACCAATTTCGGTAGTAAAATAAATGCCTAAAAGCATATAAAAGTATATGAACTGATTTGAACTACAATACAACTTATAGAAGCGAGTCAATTAAAATAAAAAAAGTGAAGAGATGCATGCAGTAGTAAATGATATCGTCAAGCAATATAACAAAATGGTAGATAAAGATTTCCAGTCAAAAGGAAAGAGATTTGTTTGCCAGTAATTATCAATTTAGCTATCCTAATGCTCTGACAAAATAAAATGAAAGCACACAAACAATCATAGTTTGTGATATGCCTTCTCACAACTATTTAGAACTACGCAGCCTAAGAAGTCGTCAAACAGTCGTGCGAAATGGGAAGAAAAGATAAAAGTAAGGGGTAAACTGATAGTGTGAAGAGGGAAAATGGTTGGCTACCCATTGATGAAAATCGTCATTAGAAGAAAAAAGGAATTTACCTATAGATATTGCTTCAGTTCCCGCATCTAAGTCATCAACCATAATTCTCGCCAAGTAGAGCCTTTGTAACCTAACCGTAGCAGTAAATGATAAAGTAAATATAGTAATGAAAAGTATGAAACTTAAAATTTAATGATTGTACTGGATATAATCAGTTTGTAAATGACAACTGTGTTTTTTTCAGTAGTTGTTAGCTAACAAAAGCACTCTTGTGAAAAGATTTTTCTACTGAATCACTAAGCACATTTAGAGTAGGTATGCTCATTATCTCGTACCCATCAGCATTAGTTATGTACCAGTTCAATTTAGTGAAATAAT
This sequence comes from Alisma plantago-aquatica, assembly GCA_963693085.1. Classification (NCBI taxonomy): domain Eukaryota; kingdom Viridiplantae; phylum Streptophyta; class Magnoliopsida; order Alismatales; family Alismataceae; genus Alisma; species Alisma plantago-aquatica. The sequence goes on along the minus strand of OY856409.1, from coordinate 737,392,470 downwards.
GCGAACAAAGTGTAGGCACACATAATATTTATAAGGATTAATATTATGAGAAATGTTTAGTGATTAGAATGTTCATATAATCATGTAGTAGTTCTGCTTGTGTTCAAGGTATGTAATCTTGTATGCTCTACAAACACAAATTCTCTAAAACAGTCATATGTTACTTTGCTACATAATTATGCACGTAGATCATCTGAAGTTCTAGCCAAAGGTACACCTATACCAATTTCGGTAGTAACATAAATGCCCAAAAGCATATGAACTGATTTGAACTACAATACAACTTATAGAAGCGAGTCAATCAAAATAAAAAAAATGAAGAGGTGCATGCAGCAGTAAATGACACCGTCAAGCAATATAACAAAATGGCAGATAAAGACTTCCAATCAAAAGGAAAGAGATTTGTTTGCCAGTAATTGCCAATTTAGTTATCCTACTGCTCTGACAAAATAAAATGAAAGCACTCAAACAATCATAGTCTGTGCTATACCTTCTCACAATTATTTAGAACTATGCAGCCTAAGAAGTCGTCAAGCGGCCATATTAGGTGAAATGGGAGCAAAAGGTAAAAGTAAGGGGTAAACTGACAGTGTGAAGAGGCAAAACGGCTGGCTACCCATTGATGAAAACCATCATTAGGAGAAAAAAGGAATTTACCTGCAGATATTGCTTCAGTTCCCGCATCTAAGTCGTCAGCCATAATTTTCACCAATTAATCTAATCAAACATTGATTCAAACATGAGCTGCTCATTTACACTTATCTTAATATTTTTTATAAAAAAGATAGTTGATGATCACTATTGCTGACTTTATAAGATATTATTACGCAAATAGACATAATTCTCGAGTTTACAGTTATATGATATATATACAATCATTTTTTATAGTAATTTGCATAATACTACTGAATAGACTAAAATTCAATCAAGCACAAGCAAGTATGTATTTTCATGTTCACCTTGAATGAACAGAAGTTGAACTTTTTCCTTGTTAATTAAACTTTTATCTAGTAGGTTATTTAAACAAATTTTCTCTTTGACAATCTTACTGAATTAAGAAGAAAACACATACCTCAATGGTGCGTACAACATTCAAATGGCCTTTAAGTCTTGCAAGATCAAGAGGTGTTTGGCAGTCATCATTCAGCTTCAACGCATTTGCTGAACCATTGTAGCGAAAAAGATCAAAAGTCATATTGCAAAGTGTTAGAACCTAGTAATAATGAAAACAATAGGAAATCTTTCACATGACAGCCATCAATATAAATACAAATATACCCCCCATGAGATAGGAGAACATTTACAATCTGATCCAACCCCCTTTTGCTGCATGATGAAGTGGAGTTCCAACATGTTGGCCTGCATTAGAAAGTATTCTGCTATCCAGTAAAGCATGAAAACTTACTTGCTTCTAAGGACTTGCATAAGACAGGTCCAAACATCTGCATTAGGAAGAAGCCAGATGCTAGAGAAGATGGTCAGTGGAAGTATTCGCCTCAATAAAGGGGGTTATGAAAGCCCTTCACCACAGTTAAGTCCACCTGCTAAAAATAAAGACTTTACTATTAAATAATATTATATATAGTATATGCTTGTTATGGTACACCAAGAGAAGAAAAGTACTATTAACATGTCTACATATCGGTACTGTAAATGTTATTTTTTTCTAGAAATGCTTTAGTCATTATTGAAATGAAGACGATGACCTTTGCAACCACTACATGGGAGCAGTAAATTGTTTCTACACAATGAACTTGTTTAATAGAACTTCATGTGAGGTTATTGAATATGTGGCAGGAGATGCACATTAAACAATTATACTAAATGGGATAGAAAAAATTGTTAGTGGTTAACCCTAACGTACCTGGAATCATTGCTAGCCAAAAACAGCGCCGCCTCTGCCACATTTTTCGGCATAAGATTCACGCCTTTGAAGTTTTTCGGAAAAAGGTCAAAGAACGACCACAACGCATCCTCAGTCCCTTCCCCAAACCCCATGTGAGTGAGCGCAAGCTTAGTCGGGACAGCATACGGTGAGAGGATGTTGACCCTAATCCTGTGCTTCCCGAGTTCAGTGGCGGCGGTCCAAGTGAGTCCCAACAACGCGTGCTTGGACACCGTGTAGACCTACCCCACGAAGCCCGCCATCGTGGATGTCACGCTCCCAATGTTGATGATTGATCCCCGGCGTCTGGGAATCATCACACCCGATGCGTGCTTTAACCCGTGTACCGCGCCGAGGATGTAGATATCCAGCACACGCCTAAACTCGTCTGTGTCCAGATCACGGATGTCTCTTGGTGGTCCCCCGATGATCCCCGCATTGTTGACCAGGATGTCCAGGGTGTCAAAGGCAGTGATGGTTTGATCCATGGCTCGCTGGTAGTCGTCCTCTAAGGCGATGTCATTGTGCATGAAGATGGCCTCCTTGTCGCCGTCTAGGTGACGTCCAGGGAGCTCCTGGATGTCAAAGATGCAGAGCTTGGCACCGTGGGCATGAAAGAGTGTTGCAATGCCCACCCTGATTCCCGTGGCACCACCGTCTCCAGATTCTTCGGCTTTCTAAAACCTAGCGGCGTGGACATGGGAAAGAAGCGGTGAGAAGTTAATCGGAACTTTGGGAAATGCCAAGCCGACCCCTCTCGCAACTATAGATTGTGGATATTGCACAAAAGTCCTCAAACATTAAATCCCGAACAAGTTTTACTATATAGTATAGATATGGCATATGGAAGGACCCGTTCGCAATTAAGAAAAATGAGTGTGAAAAATTGCAGAGAAAACCCCCAACGGGCTTTCATATATAGTAGAGATATGTAAAACTCAATACATATCTAGACATAAACATACACACATAGATAACACTTACATACACATTGAGATACAAAATGCACGCACATATACAAGTGTATTTACAAACACTCCACGCGCACATGTGTAGGGTGTGATTATATTGTCTGCTCTGGTACTATAGTATAAGTTACCCAATAGATCATATTTCGACGATCTTGTCATGGTATCAGCAAAAAAAGTCACATTCACACTAATTTTGACTAATTTTTGAAACCCCAGTGTGTGAGATAGAGCTTCTCCTTTTCCTCTCAATTATGCCCCAAATCACAACGATTGCACTCCTACTTCTGACATCCAAGGCTCCTTCTCCTCTCAAATTCTCTGGTCCTTCCAAACCTTCTTCTCCTCTCAATGTCACTGATCTATTCCAAATTTCATTGTCACTTTGGGAATACTACTCCAAAATCTTGCTACTTCACAGAAAGTACTTGATTGTGTGGCACCTCTAATGAATTATGATTCGTTTAGAGTCGAAGCCCATGCTACTGTGTTGAATCGATTTCATGCATTGATCGTCGATGCCAATTGAGATATCAAGTATTTGTGAGAAGAATGATGATAAGTAAAAGAAGCAAAATTGTGGCTAAGAAGATAAAGAAGAAGAAGATTGTGGGGAAAGTAACATAACAAGATAGTATTCTAACAACAGATCATTATGATGTGAACATTAATGTTTAGGATGAGAATGTTCATAAGAAGAAGAAGAAAATGTCAATTAAGAGGTTGTTCAAAAGGAAAATGTGGAACATCCTAATGTTCAGTGAAGAAGAAAATTTCAGTTAAGAGGTTGTTCAAAAGCAAAATGTGGAGATGAGAGTAAGACTAAAAAACATAGTCAAAGAAAGAAGGATGGTAGAAAGCTAAAAAAGAGGACTATTTGTGGGCATCAAAACAATGACGGGGCACTGGAAAAGATTGAGAAAAACATAGAAAACACTCTACTAGCCCTAAATCATAGGGAACAAATGTAGGGGATCCGAGAACACCATGGGGTGAAGGGAAATTAGAGGACTGGAGACATTGATCTAACAGTGTTGATGTGGTTAAAAAAAGGATTTTTTTCAATAAAAATTATGATTTGATTGATGATGTTGAACAAGAAGGCGGGAGACAATCATAAGATGATGAAATAACAACTTTGGGGTCCGCACAAAAATGACACACGCCAAAGAAAAGAAAGATTCTAAAGCTAAGGGAGTGTAGAAGGTAATATCAAATTTTGTTTTATACATTATACATGCATCAAGTTTAATTTAAGTTGATTTATGGTTGATACAAAAGCAACCTAATTGATATATTCATTGTTTACAAAAAATGAATAAATCGATTATAATCTCATATAGAAAATTATATAAATGTGTTAGAATCGATGTAAATAAAATGTAAGCTTTGGTATCCAAAATGTAAGTATGTGTAAGGAGTGGGACCCGATTGGGGATCCACTTCCCTACTAGGCCACATCCCTTGAAACAAATACCACAAAAAAAATTCACCAAAGGGATGTGTACCAATACTTTCTACATGTATGTATCATAGTACCAAAAATATAGCAGGGGAATAAGAAAGTTCTAACTATTACAAAGCTTGTTATCATTATACATCACTTCACCACACATGGGTGTCAAAAAGGAAATCTAATCATATAATCCAAAGATCAAGCTGAGGGTCATCTAACCACCTCTTCAAAGTCTCCCAAAAGCTCAGCTACAATGTTGAAGTCCAAGTCCTCCTTGCTTTGCCTGGGGTTGGAAGCATACCCCATAAAAGAAGAGAAGAAAGAGAAACATCACCAAAAGCTGGTGTGTGCATACTAAAAAAGGAAAGTGAGCAGTATATGAAAAAAAGGATATCAATAATAAATGCTTCCCATAGAAGAGGAAAGTACTACCCAAAGGAGCATAAAAGAAAAGAACATTCATATAAGTTCAAAGCATCCATGTGTTTCACCTGTTACAAAACTAGAATAATATATCATGTAGGTAGGAAATACACATCTACCAAAAATATAGAGCGAGCAGGGTCTTGTATACATCTACTCTATAATAGGGCAGTGGCAGGGTCTGCCAACATCTGCCTAGCATGAATTTTCACATATTCCAATATATATAAATATGCAGGGATTTTCACATCTGCATTCATATGTGGGAATTTTCACATCTAAATAAATTCACATTCAACATTATACTGGTAGTCACCACATGGTGCATAATAAGGATAAACAAGAGATATGAAATCAAAAATATCCAACAAAGTGTGCTACATATACATCCACTACCATGTTGGGAAAAGAAGCACAAAACATCCACTACAAGATGGGCATAAACATCCACATCAATGCGGGCACAAAGCACAAGATAAGTGTCCAAGAGAATATACAATGTCATAATAATAATCTAGTTCATAAGAACCATGATATCAAAAGATTAGAGCATTGTGCAAGATAATGTCCATAGGAGCAAGAGTAAGACAAAAATAGGTTAATTTTCCAACATAGAGGAATAGGGGATACATCATACATTTAGAGTGAAGAATTAGAAATTTCTCAATATAGAAATAATATGGGATGTAATCATACCTCAACTTCAGAGCATATACAGTCCAAAGTCCAGCCTAAGTCCAAGCCTAGGCCTCCAAAGAACCTATAGGGAAGGTGGACAGGTCCAATAAGTAAGGTTTCTAAGCTTAGAGAGGTTGGTTTCTCCAACAAAGCTCCTATCTCGAGCAAGAAGCACCTTCTCCACTTTAGAGGTGAAAAACCCTAACAAAAGAACATGGAGATGAGGTGTTTATGGGTTCTAGGTGGGGTTTCACCATGGAAGACCACGGCTTTGACCTGGAGGAAGGTTGAAGGAAGAGGAAGAACAGGAAAAATGAAGAAGAAAGAGAGAAAATCACTTGCCTTGGTCAAAAACCCTAGAATAGTACCTTGGAAACCCTAGGTAGGGCTAGATGGAACTCTAAGAGACCTTTCTCTCAATAAGGGGAACATCTTCTCCCTTCGACCACCTAGTTATGTAGAAAAATAGAGAAAGGTAGGTACTCTAAGCTAGAGGAAATAGGGAGTGAGCAATGATTTTGAATTGGAGCTTCATGGATAAGGAAGGGGTCAAGCATGAGGCGTACATGGAGTTTTCCATGTGTCAATAGCCTAGAGATTCTATGTCCATGAAGCAACTTACTCAGTTACTACCCACACTTTATCTCTTTTATCCATATCCTTATCCTTATCTTTATCTTTATCCTTATCTTGACCTTTATCCTTATCCTTATCTTCATCCTTATCCATAAAGGGAGAAAAACCCTAAAATGTCAAGAGAAATACGTCCAAACCAAATATAACTAGGAGCCCCATAGCCCAACAAATTTGAGAATGATAAGGAAATATCTAAGGATTATAATGGATGTGAAAATTTTCAAAGAAAACCTCCCAATTTGGTAAATTGCATAAAAGTCCAAAATGTACCTAAAATTGCATAACTTGCACAAACAACATCCAAATTTTGTGAAACTTCATCCACAAGTTATCTTTGATGTGTTGAATACGAATTTGAAATTTTTTCCATATTTTTAAGTTATATAATCAAATTATTCATCAATTATTCCTTTTACTCATTCTCTCTCCTAAACTTATCCTAATATTTCAAGGTTGTCCAAATTAGATGAAATTTGACATGTAGGATGATTTTGATATGTAGATTTAAAATTTGAAGTTTGTTTATAATTTTGATACTTCTTTTTATGAGATATGTCATATGGCCCATTAACGGCCCATTATCTAAATTATTCATCCAATTAAGTTTTTTCCGACCAAAAGTTTCTTATCTTCATATTACCACCAAAATGAGTTATGTGACATATTTTATGTATCCACTATAAACCTAAGATTAATGTTAGAACATTATGTTACATTAAGGTGATCTATGCATGCATTAGATCATTGGAATTATACTAAACATCTATTTAGGTCTAACCTTCAACCTTGTTTGGCTAAGTCCAAAGCGTCAACTTCCAAGGTAGGGTCTGAGATCTAGTATGTTACAACACACCACCCCTTAAAGGGATTTTGTCCTCGAAATCAAAACAACCATAAGCAAACTTATCCACCACCCCTTAAAGGGTTCATTGTGACGTCCCCGGATTTTCTAAAACTTAATCTAAAGTGTGACTTCTAAGTTGAAACCCTCACCTCAGCGGGAATTACAATTTAAAACACCCCACACTAGGCTAAGGAGAAGAAAATCAGAGGAAGTCATAAGGAAACAAACAGTAGCACATGTACATGAACAATAATAAAACCATACACACATGTTCACCATTCAACATATAATTACAACATGAATTGTTACAACATTTGATATTACATATTAAACAACAAACTTATACATATACATGTACTACCACTAAACTACATGATCTAAAGATAACAGGTCCACCTGTACATCAGCTCGCCACACAACTCTCACTATCCTGGATCATCAAGAGCATAACCAAAACCTAAACAAAAGATTACATGTGGTACACGTCAGCACAATATTCAAGAATATTGTACTGAGTACGCCTACATGTCTTTTATATACCTCTCATCATATCTTGGCAATAAGATAAAACTGATATACTTGGCAGTAACAGAAGAATATAAGAAAAGAGTATACTTGCACAAAGATATTCATTAACAAAAGAGAACACATATTTTAAGCACATTTCCATCATACATCTCGTGCGTCTGCCACCAAGTGGCTTTGACGTCTTTAGTCCTTATGATCTACCACCAAGTGGTTTGTGATCATTATACAAACATCATATGATCTACCACCAAGTGGTTTGTGATCATTATGCATGCGCTCTACCACCAAGTGGTTTATGAGCTATCTTATGATGGAACATCTATATTATGTTTGTAGGTGTTCAAAGTAATAAGTATGGAAATTCAAGCAACATATCATACAAGACAATCATTTCAATCAATACCATATGCCAAGTCTTTATTACCATATAACACAAGAATAATGTATAATAAGCCAAGCAAGAGGTAATGGTGTACCTTCCAAAGAGATAGATCATTATAATCACATTCCTGATGTCATATATCCTTGTCAACCCTGATTAAGACAAGATCACATACCACCATCAGGTTCTCATCATCTTACATCTCATTAGGATATTCCCAATTTTACTTGTATACTTGTCTTGGAATCATCTTACTGATGTAATTTTCCATATTATGATTTGTTATCTAAACATTAGGTTCCAAGTCCTTTTTATACACACATTAACCCTAGGTTACATCATTAACCTAAATTAGGGTTTTAAACCATGTATTAAAGGTCAACTTCATATAACATGGATTTCATGTATAAAACTGATCTCATCTTTAAAAGTGAGGTTTCATATACTGATATGAGCTTACTCTATAAATTTCATCATTTATTGAGCATATATGTATGCATTTATTACATTTTATTTAGGGTTAAAAGCCCTAAATGGCAACATTAAGCAAATCACATGATTTCGTACGTCAACATGGCCATATCTGACATCATATGCATTAAATACATGGTTATGGACTTACTGACATTTTCCCATAATTTATGTCATCATTTGCTATCTATTATCCATTAAACAAGCATTACACATCTTACATGATATTGCTGATATTTAATCATCAAAAGCCTGATATTATATTTTCATATTGTTATACTAATTTTTCTGAGAACAACGATACCTTGTTTGTATTTTTCTAATAATCGAGCTAATTACTGTGATTTAATGAAGATCTGAGCATTTTACCTTTTTGGACCTATCTGGGACTGCCACATGTCTAGGTTTTACATTGCTCCAAGCTTCCTGGGTCCTGTTGAGCCGTCTAGTTCATTAATTGGGTGCCTAGTTTTCTACTGGTTTGCAACTGAACCAGGCTGAGCCGCTCAATCCCTTGTCTTTCTCTCTCGCGTTTCTTAGTCGCGTAATACGCTCAACGCCGCGTCGCCCGTCGCCCGACGCTGGCATGCGTGGGCTCCTGGGAACGGCCGCTTCCATGTGGCAGATCTCTGGGGGGTGATCGGCCGCCCTATGATCCAACCTCGTCTCACTTCAGTAGCCAGGAACAGATCCATCTTGCGACGCTCCTCTCCTATTCAGGCTCTCCCAGAACTGATGTCGCCATAGGGTACTACTCTAGCGTGGGATCAGAACTTCTCTGGCCACCTTCATCTGGTTATTTAGAACCCAAGAGTCTTAAAACTCCTTCTTAACCTTTGTGACTCCTCGATTTCTCAGTCGCGGCTCTGTAGCTCGGCCTCCATAAGCTCGTCAGCCATACACGACGTGATGATGGAGCGAAGGGAAACATGGCCTCTACTACCAAACTCGAAACTGGATATCCCTAGAGCTTCTACGCTTGCCACTGAACTCCTCATCCGGTTACCACTGTTAGATGGTCGAGCTGCTGCCTGAACAAGGCAGTGGAGAGCCACAAAATAAAGGAAGACTGTCGTTCTCCTCACTGCAAGTTGCGATGGAGGGGTTGTGCTGGGACATTTCTTGTCTTCCCCATTTTCTGCACCAAAAGTCACACAGAGAGTTTTAAAGCGGCACTCATCAGGGAGGTGATGCCAACCGTCCGCTCCGTCCACTCCTCAACCCACGACAAGGTAACTCAAAGACGTGGGAGTAACCTATTCTAAACGAGACTGTGACTGTTGCTATGAAGCCAGTCTCCCCAGCCATCAGATGTATCTAAGAGCTGAGACTAGAGCTCCACTAAGCCAATCTGTGGCACTTCATATTCAAGTCCATGGACAGTTGATGATCGTTGTTGCGGCCAGATCTCAGCCACACCGCACAACCCAGATTCAAGGGGCACGTGACTGAGCTGTTGATCAGGACCTAGGCTATTAAAACACTACTCTATCATACATTAAATTATCTTATTTCATGATATCCAAACTTAAATAACTAACTCTAGAAATATCAAAACTTAAAGAATCTTTGATCGTAGTTTTATTATCATCTAGGCTATCTCTCATCCAACTTTGGTGCCAAGAATCATTTTTTTATCATTCAATTAAATTCATCAAGAAGGCATTAAAAAGAGATATCTTAATCATGATGTCAACCTCACATCAACACACCTACTTTGTCAAAAGCTTGGAACTCTTAATATAACTCAACCATATGATTTCACTTATGTCATTGGACATTTTAGGATTCTAAAAGTCCACTTCATCACATCCTACACACCTTAAAAGAAATTCCGTCCTCGGAATTAAGCCAGAAATGTAGTCTTTCACATTCATCTTATTATATCAAACTAAACTTCAGGTATAAAAGGTTCAACTACACTTCCTTACCTACTACTACAAAAGCAACATGAAAAAGGAAAACATAACTAGGAAAGATTAACTATGGAACTATGGGTCAAATTGTTACTGTCCTTGTTTCTCATCATGAACTTCTTCAGCATCCATAGCAAAAACCCTTCCAACTTTTCTTTCCACATGCCTTCTATTATTATTTCCATTATTGTTGCCATTATTCTGAGGAGGTACTTGTTGTTGAGCCGGTGCTTGTCCATTCTTGAGCATAGGACACTCAGGGTGAACATGTCCAGGTTCATTGCAGTAGTGACATATTGGCACCCTATCCCTTCTTCGGGAAACATTTTCCTCAGAACGACAATCACCTTCAAGGTGCTTCCTCTTATGATTGTTTTCCTTGTAGGACTGGAATCCAGGATATGATTCTACAGATAAGGCCTTATCCACCATTTGTTGAAAGGTCAAGGGTAGTTGTGGAAAAGAGCACAACCTATGTTGTAGTTGAGTCCATTAAGGAAAAGGTCAGCTTTCCTTTCTTCACGCAAACCTTCAGCATACCTCTCAAGGAGGAGTAACCTTTGCACATATGTAGAAACTGACATGAGACCTTGCTTCAAACTATAGAACTCAACTTCCTTCTTCTTGAAAGCAACAATACAGATGTACTTTCCTCAGAAAAGAGCTAAGAACTCCACCCAAGACATGGTTGATATGTCTCTAGTCCTTGAAATTCCATTCCACCACAATCTTGTGGGTCCTTCCAAGACATAGGCAGCAAACCTAACCTTCTGGTGTGGAGGACATGCCATACCATCAAATGTCCTTTCTATGGCCAACACCCAATCATCATCTTTGTCTACCATCTCTATCTCACCCTCACCCTTGAAGTAGGGTGGTTGCATCTTCATGAAGTCGATGATTGAGTACTCCTTAGGTTTCTCAGGCACCGAAGAACTGTTCAGCTTCCCCATCATAGATGAAGAGATAAGTTGTCTCAACATGGCCAACACCTGATCAAGAGTAAGGTTAGTAGCAACAGGGGTATTCTGATCAGAAGTCTGACTCTCAGGGGTAACAGGAGGGTCTTGTCTTGGCATTCCTTACTTAGGATTTTGAGGTGTCTCAAAGCCTCCTAGGTTGTCAACAAAGGAGTTCTGTCCAGCCATACGGTTTTCCTACACAAGGCAAGGATACTAGGTGTAAGCAACCTAAGATAAAGGTAAACATCCTAGAGGGAGACAAGGATGAAATAGTTAGACAACTGACTACTAATGGCTCTGATACCATGCTGTAAGGAGTGGGACCCGAGTGGGGATCCACTTCCCTATTAGAAAAGAAAAGGCCACATCCCTTGAAACAAATACCACATAAATTTTTTCACCAAAGGGATGTTTACCAATACTTTCTACATGTATGTATCATAGTACCAAAAATATAGCAGGGGAATAAGAAAGTTCTAACTATTATAAAGCTTGTTATCATTATACATCACTTCACCACACATGGGTGTCAAAAAGGAAATCTAATCATATAAGCCAAAGATCAAGCTGAGGGTCGTCTAACCACCTCTTCAAAGTCTCCCAAAAGCTCAGCTATAATGTTGAAGTCCAAGTCCTCCTTGCTTTACCTAGGGTTGGAAGCATACCCCACAAAAGAAGAGAAGAAAGAGAAACATCACCAAAAGCTGGTGTGTGCATACTAAAAAGGGAAATTTAGCAATATATGAAAATAAGGATATCAATTATAAATGCTTCTCATAGAAGAGGAAAGTACTACCCAAAGAAGCATAAAAGAAAAGAACATTCATATCATTATGAAAGCAAAATATAAGTTCAAAGCATCCATGTATTTCACCTGTGATTAAACTAGAATAATATATCATGTAGGTAGGAAATACACAACTACCAAAAATGTAGAGCAACTAGGGTCTTGTATACATCTACTCTATCATAGGGCGGTGGCAGGGTCTGTCAATATCTTCCTAGCAGGAATTTTCACATCTGCCAATATATATAAAAATATGCAAGGATTTTCACATCTGCATTCATATGTGGGAATTTTCACATCCACATAAATTCACATTCAACATTATACTAGTAGTCACCACATGATGCATAATAAGGATAAACAAGAGATATGAAATCAAAAATATCCAACAAAGTGTGCTACATATACATCCACTACCATGTTGGGAAAAGAAGCACAAAACATCCACTACAAGATGGGCATAAACATCCACATCAATGCAGGCACAAAGCACAAGATAAGTGTCCAAGAGAATATACAAGGTCATAATAATAATCTAGTTCATAAGAACCATGATATCAAAAGAATTGAGCATTGTGCAGGATAATGTCCATAGGACCAAGAGTAAGACAAAAATAGGTTAATTGCCCAACATAGAGGAATAGGGGATACATCATACATTTAGAGTGAAGAATTAGAAACTCCTCAATATAGAAATAATGTGGGATGCAATCATACCTCAACTTCAGAGTCTATACAATCCAAAGTCCAACCTAAGTCCAAGCCTAAGCCTCTAAAGGACTTATAGGGAAGGTGGACAAGTCCAATAAGTAAGGTTCCCAATCTTAGAGAGGTTGGTTTCTCCAACAAAGCTCCTATCTTGAGCAAGAAGCACCTTCTCCGCTTTAGAGGTGAAAAACCCTAATAAAAGAACATGGATATGAGGTGTTTATGGGTTCTAGGTGGGGTTTCACCATGGAAGACCACAAATTCAACTTGGAGGAAGGTTGAAGGAAGAGGAAGAACAAGAAAAATGAAGAAGAAAGAGAGAAAATCACTTGTCTTGGTCAAAAACCCTAGAAGAGAACCTTAGAAACCCTAGGTAGGGCTAGATGGAACTCTAGGAGACCTTTTTCTCAATAAGGGGAACATCTTCTCCCTTTGACCATCAAATTCTGTAGCAAAATAGAGAAAGGTAGTTACTCTAAGCTAGAGGAAATAGGGAGTGAGCAATGATTTTGAATTGGAGCTAGGAAGGGGTATATATAGCTTCATGGATAAGGAAGGGGTCAAGCATGATGTGTACATGGAGTTTTCCATGTGTCAATAGCTTAGAGATTCTATGTCCATGCAACACCTCCCTCAGTTACTACCCACACTTTATCTCTTTTATCCATATCCTTATCCTTATCTTTATCTTTATCCTTATCTTGACCTTTATCCTTATCCTTATCTTCATCCTTATCCATAAAGGGGGAAAAACCCTAAAATGTCCTTGAAGAGAAATATGTCCAAACCAAGTATAACTAGGATCCACATAGCCCAACAAATTTTAGAATGATAAGGAAATATCTAAGGATTATAATGGATGTGAAAATTTTCAAAGAAAACCTCCCAATTGGGAAAATTGCAGAAAAGTCCAAAATGTACTTAAAATTGCATAACTTGCACAAACAACATCCAAATTTGGTGAAACTTCATCCACAAGTTATCTTTGATGTGTTGAATACGAGGTACCAGAGACCCAAAAAATCTTTGCCTACGCACGGAACCTTTTTGAATCCCGCGTGCCCTTGGCCCGATGAAGTCTCTTTATGGTCGGTTTGACGAGGATGGGAAACGAAACAGAATGTACCGGATTTTGCCATTATTTCCATATTTTGAAGTTATATAATCAAATTATTCATTAATTATCCCTTTTACTCTTTCTCTCTTCTAAACTTATCCTAATATTTCAAGGTTGTCCAAATTAGATGAAATTTGACATGTAGGCTAATTATGATATGTAGATTTTGAATTTGAAGTTTGTTTTTACTTTTGAGACTTCTTTTTATGAGATATGTCATATGGCCCATTAATGACCCATTATCTAAATTATTCTTCCAATTAAGTTTCTTATCTTCTTATTACCACCAAATGAGTTATGTGGCTTATTTTATGTATCCATTATAAACCTAAGATTAATGTTAGAACATTAGGTTACATTAAGGTGATCTATGCATGCATTAGCTCATTGGGATTATAGTAAACATCTATTTAGGTCTAACCTTCAACCTTGTTTGGCTAAGTCCAAAGCGTCAACTTCCAGGGTAGGGTCCGAGATCTAGTATGTTATAGTATGTGATAGGAAAGTTAACCATATGGAATAGAAAGTAACTATTTAGATCAAAAAGTAGTTTTTTAATACACAAAAGTTTCAAGCCGGAACAAAAAAGTAATTATTATGTATAAAAAGTAACTAGATAGACCAAAAAGTAACTATTCTACACGAAATTAACAAACAGGCGCATGAAGTAAGAAATTAGTACATAAAGTAATATTCAGTAGAGAAAGTAAAAAGTACAAATTCGATGTAAAAGGTAATGATTGGATAAAGAAAGTAACTATTCAATATATAAAAAATAAATTCAATCCATAATGTAAATATTGAAATGAATTGTATTGATTATTACAATGAATTGATTTTCAAATTATAATGGTTAGTATATAGGTAATTAACATCATATTTTCTTCTAATTACAGGTACACACATTCAACATCATCATTCTTACATAAAAAGTTACATCTAGATACGCAGTGGTTTAGTACTTTGCAAGAATCCTCATAATATGATAAGATTCAATACCTTTGCCAACTTGATAACAACGCCACACTTGACTATGGATGTGCCACTGTCAGAAGAGTTGAAGAATGTATAATGATCATGATAGATTTTCAATAGTACCTAGGGTTCATGTTAGAATGATAATAAAAGATGTTGCCATGATTATAGGGATACCAATTACCAAGTAGTGGTATAGACGTTGTATCATGAAAGAAATCAGAGATAAAAAATAGGTGTGGGTAGAAATGTTTGATGGAGGAAAATATGATAGGAAAAGAAGTAAATGATTGATGAAAGTAGTAAAAAGTGAAGACAACAAAGAAGAATGATCAGTTACATAAAGAGACACTAGGAAATTTGTCACAAGATCATACCATGAATAATATAGAAGACAAATATGACAATATGTTTTTGATGATCTATCTGGTTGCAGCAGTC
The DNA here is from genome assembly GCA_963693085.1 of Alisma plantago-aquatica. Taxonomy (NCBI): domain Eukaryota; kingdom Viridiplantae; phylum Streptophyta; class Magnoliopsida; order Alismatales; family Alismataceae; genus Alisma; species Alisma plantago-aquatica. The sequence continues at coordinate 737,377,293 of OY856409.1, read as the reverse complement.
CGATTGTTGAACACAGGCTTTTACACCCCACAATATCTTCTACACTACTTGGATGATGTGACTGCAACATGACAAATGAACAAGCAAAGTTGGTTCACACACACATCTTCAAGAAGATGAGGGATCTCAGTATCAACTTGAGAACAAAGAAGAAAGGGGAAACCAGTAGGAGCATATTATATGCTACTACATGCATGATGTGCCTATGTGTAATTACATCAAATACAACACAATTGTTGTTTTGTTTGTATCAATAGATAATTGAATTTCAAAAATAGTAGTTCATATTTATGTAGTTTAAGAAATTGGAGATCCCCCAATCAAGGATGTAAAGTACAAATAATGAAGTGGACTGCTCCTATAAAGAAATATAATGATCTATCAAGTTTGAAGAATGACATGGTAAGCATATAAGATAAAGTGAATCAAAGTGTTTTACATATAAAGGTACATTGTATGTATACGATATCTTATATTCTTTGTCTTAATTATGTGAACATGCATTAAGAAAAATGAAGAAATATGATAGGTATGATTGGGAGGCTGCTACAAAAATCAAAGACATACCTTGTGATGACCCCCTTCTCATGTTGTCTTTGTTGAAGGTAGACCAAAGAGTAAATGATCAACACTTTAATTTCCCAAGATTCAAACTTAATAAATCACCAGTTATATTTAATAATTTCAAAACCATAATCTTTATTTGATAATAATATTTGGAAAAAGAACCTCCTCTAAGTAGTTTACATATATTTCTAATAGGATAATGAAACTACAAGAAGGGAATATAAATTTGACTATAATATCTTTTGATGCATTCTCCTTGCAGTCCATATCTTCAATCTTCTTATTATATAGCTCACCTATAAAATTTCGAAAAACAAATAGGCAATTAGTATATTAGTATATTGTGAATGTTGGTGCAAACAAAATTAAGCACATATATGATTAAAAACTTACATTGCAGATCCATCAATTATTTGCAATAATGTAACTTATAATTTTAGTTTCATTCTATAACTGATATTTTACCACCTCAGGTGTATCCAATTTTCTATCCATCATTGGACTTTCTTTAGAGGGATTATATCCCTAAAGCATCCATATGAGGTTTGATATTGGGCTTAGAAAATCATTAAATCCATACTTAATACACATAGGGCATTATAGATGTACTAGAATTGCAACATCCAAGAACTTTAAATGTATGAATAACAATTCAAAAAACAACCAGAAATCATCGACAATTGACTATATGTAGTTATTCGTAAAGTAAACCATGTACCATTGACTATGAAGCATCCAAGCAATATTAATCCAAGCACTTCAAGTTGTATGCAATCCAAACAATATTAAAAGCATCATGTATTAATAATATGTTACCGCCACACTCATATGATCTACATCAAGGTCTTGTTTAGGTCCTAAAGGACCTTGTTCGCGTTGTATTAGGGTTAGGTTTCAAAACCCTATATCTCTTATATTAATGGTATATTGAATAGGAAACCCTAGATGCACATCAAAATAACCCTAAAATTATAATTATCATGAGATTTAATTATTACTAAGTAAGGACAAATTATATCATAGAGAAAATGTATTAAACATGTTCAACACGCTATTCATCAAAATTAGGTTTTGCATATAATATGATCTTATATTTTATGTATAAAGTAAAAATTTCGAACTAGAAGCGTAATCAGGCTTTAAAACCAATTTACTTGGATTCTACATGATTTTCTAAAAATTTTGATATATATTTTTGCCATATTTGATCTACCATTTATTTTCTATAATTATTACAAAATAAACATGTAATGGCCAATTAAAAAATGCCACTTCAAGATAATCCCTTATATCCATATAGCCCGAGACCAACTTTAAACTAGGGGAAAATGACCCCATTTCCTTTGTGTTTGTGTTTAGGGGTATTTTGGCCTTTCTGGCTCAGGAACAGTCTGGTTTTGGAACCAAAAAAAGATTCTCATACTCCCTAGCAACAACCCCAAGTTGCTCAATCTATTTGGGTGTTAACGACCCCAAATCCTCATGTTATCCCTAATAAGATGGATAAAAAAGGCAAGGACACTATCCATAAATTACCAATGATCCATATTAAATAAATAACAAATAGCAATTAAGAATTCCACAAATGGGTGTCTATAAACCTATAAAAAGAGTAAATGTGTATGTATTGTACAAGCCCACTGCCCAAGGCTCTAGTTGAATTTCAAGAATGGTGAATGGCCCTAAAGACTCCCATACTCCCTCGCAACAACCCAAGTTGCTCAATCTATTTGGGGGGTTAATGACCCCAAATCCTCATGTTATCCCTAATAAGGTGGATGAAAAAGGCAAGGACACTATCCATAAATTACCAACGATCTGTATTAAATAAATAACAATTAACAATTAAGAATTCCACAAATGGGTGTCTATAACCCCATAAAAAGAGTAAATGTGTATGTAATGTACAGGCCCACTGCCCAAGGATCTAGTAGAGTTTCAGGAATGGTGAATGACCCTAAAGACCACCACTACCTGTAATTGCATGCTTTGTTCTCACCAATTTAGGATCAACTTCCCGACTAGTCATCCATCCTAGTACTACTCCAAGCTGAGCAAGCTTAACTTTGGGATTCTTAATGATGAGTTCCTTGAAAAAGAGGTACATCTTTATGATATGGGTAGTTCAATCATTCCTAACTTTTAATATTATTTTATCGAGGCTTCAAATTCTGGGACGTTACAATCACCTCTACTTAGACTCTTGACGTCCTTATCAAGACTCAACCAAATGGCCTCATAATGACCCCTTTTTTAGTATAGACCCAAAATATTCATGTACACCCAGCTCCCATTCACGAATACCAGTACAAGGACAACTCCATCAACTCGTATAGCGCTTTCCAACATGCTTGAATACTACCAGTATAAGGATAGCTCCATCAACTCAGATAGTCCTTTCCAACATGCCTAGACGGCATGACTTATAGACTACCATGTCCATGTCCATATGCACTTCACCTACTAGAGGGAAACATGCTTGTATACCATTCTAACGCATAGGCGGCGCACTATCCAAGACTCTAATGGAGTTTCAAGAATGACGATGGCCCTACATACTACCACTTTTTTTAATGCACACTTTATTCTCACTCACACACAAGTCAGGGTCAACTTCTTGACTGGTCACCCACCCTAGTACTACTCTAAGATAAGCATGCTTAATTTTAGAGTTCTTAATAATGGGATCTCTAAAAAAGACATACACCTTAGTGATATGAGTAGTCAAACTATTCATTTTAAGATCATTTTATCTGAGACCTCAATTCCTGAGACAGTACAATGTGCTATTTGTATGTTTGTCTTTTGAGTTGCTTGTTTACTCGGTTACAAATTCTTTTTATTTTTTATCATTGGAATTTTTTCCAACTGTTTGTTTAGTTGGTTATAAATTTGTATATTTCACTCATGTTTATTTTCTCATGTGTCTTTTTAGATGTATTTCTACTTCCATGTTGAAAAAAGGGATAATTGTGTTATGAACCGCCACATATAAAATTGTCAATGTCAGGTGTTTTTGCTCATCGATCTGTCATGTGTCTTATAGTGGTTGGACGGTGTGATCTTACTTTAGTTAGTCTATGAGTTACATTCACGTGTCTCTATGGTAATTATTCCAGTTCTATTTGCATCCTTACATGTTGAAGGAGTTAGCTAGCAGTTAATTGAGTTGCTCTCGTAACAGATTGTACACGTTTTGGGTTTACACTTTGGTATTTTTTGTGATGATATATTATATGTTCGAACGAGTTATTCTAGTTGTAATCAAGTTTCTATGTCATCATGGACTGTACATAAATTATTGGATAATACAGATGAAGAAATATTAATTTTAGCAAGAGTTTAGTTGCACGTCTACATGTTGTTCTAACTAGATGTATTTGTTGTTATTTTTTATTCAGTTACCTAATCATGAAGTTTTGTACATATTACTTCAGCTAGACGTATGTGTGATTTTTTATATTTTAAATGTACATTTGTGTTGTTCTTACAATGTTATGTCTTTGTTGAATTATTATAAAATCGGTGACAATTGTTATTCAAGCGGTTTGCTCTAATATATTTTTTATTTTTTTTGTACAAAATCGATGGCAGAGGTCGAAGTTGGCCACCATTTGAATAACTTGCTTTGGATGTTATGTAACTTTTGTTAATGTCTATTTGAAGAGTTTCATCCTGTTGCGTGTGTTACAACAACTTGATTGTGTGTTCCTTAGTCCAGTTAATCTTTGCATTCAAGCACTTCATCTATAGTTTTAATTATATCATCTACCTATATGTGTGGTTTTTACAATGTTACGTAATTGTACGTGTGTACATTTTTTTATTAAAATGCCTATTTATGTGATTCGTACATTATTTTTTTATTTCATTTTTAGTAAGTGATATTCAAGAGCTTCAATTTGCTTGGTGACGAATCTTATTCATCAAGTATTCTTCTACTAATATTTTTTTTATTATTTTTCAAAAAATTCAATGGTAGAGATTTGTGTTGACCCTTGTTTATAAAAAGTTATTTCATTTGATATATAACTTTTTTCATCATCAATTTTCAAATATCCATTATTTTTCTTTACAAAAATAGTGATGATTATTTTTTATGACTTTTTGTTGAATTATTTTGTTTTTAATTACGTATTTGTATATTTCTTCTTCTTCTGCTTTTTTATTTTTTACTACTAGTCAACACACACGTGCCATGGACATGAAAACATAGTTCACTACTACAGATATGGCCTTTGGCATCGATTATTTAAGGCCTACAGCGTCGGTTTCCAAGCGACACCCAAGTGGGCGCCGCTAAAAGTCGACACACCATAAACCTTCCCGTCACCAAAAATGTGCCAGCAAGGGGACTATCGGCGTCAGTTCTTCAAGAAAACCGACACCATAACTGATTAAATACGTCGATTATTAATCAACAACTGACGCCATAAACCTTCCCGCCAACAAAAACACGCCAGAAAAAGGGACTATAGGCGTCAGTTTTATATATATAACTGACGCCATACCACGAGATAGGTGTCGGTTTTACGGATAACCGACCGACGCCAGAATGGTATAAAGACATCGGTTTTACACTAACAACCGATGCCGATGTGTTTTGTTGTCGGTTTTAGACAAACAACCGACACCTATTAATTGATTTTTTTTGCAGGCAGTTTGCAGGCCTGCTGTATGGCTGGTCAGCAGGATGCAGAACCTGTAGTTTACTTCTGAACTGTAGGATTATAGCATCCATTGATATCAGCCAACATTAGACCACAAACCTATAAAATTAACAAGATGGATAATATTATATATATGTGATTCACACACATGTATAAGCACATTTAATTTATATTGTTTTTCATCACACACATGTAGAAACTAGTAGCAACCTGCAGTACCATTCATTTCATCTCTTTTCACATTCAGACACATGAAGAAACATTCATGTATTAATTATCTTCACATTCACACATATGAAAATTCATAAAAAATCATTCACATTCACATAAAAATAATTATGAGAACAAAGTGTAGAAATATCATTCTTTATTCATCATCGTCACTATCCCAATTATATTTAAAAATTCCCACTACTTGTAGGGCTTCTGCCCATTATTCTCTTACATCGTTTAACTCATCTATCATATAGGGAGTATGTACATCTAATAACTGTTCACCTGTAGTGAAGTCAGTTTTAAACACCTACAAAGAGAATGATGTATATATATAATTAATAATATATAATAAGATTGATATATTTCATATTATCTAATGAGACTACATATAATACCTGTTGTATGGTATCGATTTCCATTACGTCATGTTGGATAATTATGCTCATAAATCACATCACATAGTATCCACATGCCCAGCCGTTGTCTTGTGTAGCACACTATAAATTGAAACATACAAAATATTCAAAAATACAAATAAGCACAATTCACATAAATAATGTATACATTAGAGTCGGAAAATTACTTTCACATTCTGCCAAGTTAGTGGCTGGTTCTTTTTCTTGGAGACCTTTCCTCCAGCTTTGGCGTACTCTTCTAAAGCCCTACATGTTAATGTAACACATTAATTTGCATAATTAAATAGTAATGTAATAACATATGTTAACAAATATAAAAATATGAAATATTTCCCACGGGAATAATGACCTTTTCATTGGGTGTCCATATATACTCAATTCCTTCCCCGCAGGATCTAGATAATAGACAGTGAACATCTCGGGGACAATAACTAGTAACTCCCAATGCTTACCACTAGAGGTAAGAAAGTTAAAAATTAATAACTCAAAAGTCACAATAAAAATGTAATTTTCTTAAGTCCAAATTATAACCAAAGTAAACTTACCCGACATTGAATGGAGCTATTATCACCATCTTCTTATTTTTACCAAAATATTTAAAAACATCACAACAGTATGAAGTAACTGACCTAGGGTTTTTACCTACAAGACTAATCAAAGATGGAACCAAAAATCCCACAAGGAGAAATAAAAAATCTGTACATATCATGTGTAAGTGGCTGCAAAACATGTATTACGTATGCATTAATATATAAAAAACCAGATCACTGTATATAAAACAAGGTATATGGATGTATAAACAAGATCTCACCATATCTACAGCTCTAGCATAGATGTGTTCAACCAATTATAACGAAACAACTCCAAAATATCTTGTATAAATATCTTTTTATCGTATGATTGACCTGCATTAATACGTATGCATTAATACGTATGCAAAACTTGTATTACGTATGCATTAATATGTATGCAAAACTTGTATAAATAGATTGTTATCGTATGATTGACCTGCAACTTCCTCTAGAATAGTAACATTTATAGGGAAATTTGGATCGTGTTTGCCTATCCAATCTGCCATACCCATATAATTAGGACCTAACGATGCCTGTAGGTCCTTTGAAAGCCAACTTGGTACTTCAGGAGGTGGAGGTGGAGGCTGAGATGTAGCGGGTGTCTTCCTTTTGACCTGTATATATAATTTCATATCAATTGACTCATATATACGTACACACTAACAAATTAACGTAATGTAAATTTAGCATACAATATTAGTATAGACGACATCCACTTTGGGCCACAATATCACTCCGCCTTTTGCCTCACCAAGTGTTTCATAATCTGGGTGGGCATATGGTAATTTAAGATCCCTCCATTTGGAGACTACACTTATCGGGCTCACACGAACCGCACCATCTGGTACTGGATTCCCATAAAACATCTCCCCTGGAAGGGCTGGGTAAGTCGACGCCTCTGTAACGATATATTCTTGACTTTTTAGACGACATGGATTCAACCCCTATAAATTTTCATAAAGAATGTTATATACATATATACACAAACTCCCAACCTCTGTAAAGACTAGCTACTATGTCATAAAAATACTTACAGAGGATGTGCTAGGTAGTAGGTCTACAAGATTACTCCCAACCTCTACAATAGGAGTAATAGAAGTGCGGCACGTCACAGGTACCGTCTGAGTGGCCATCTGCGACGTATGCCACTTCACCATTGCTTCTTGGACTTTCCTCTCAATTAATTCATCTGCATATACATGGATAAAAGAAACGCTAGCTATCAATTATTGAATTCTCTTTCACAATAACATTCTAAAAAAAGAATATGTTACCTCAACTTGTGAAAGTCCCGCTTTTGGGACAGATATGTGCTGGGATGGCCTAAAGAATGCTTTGATGCCCACACCAGCGCCTGCACCCCTAACACGTCCAGGATGCTCTGGGTTACCCAGAGTAACTTTCAATTCATCCCTTATGCCCTCAGGGATGAACTTGCCCACCTTCATCTGCTCGTGTAGCTCCCGCTAATTGCCATCAATTGAAATGGGTAAGTAAATATAACAATAATCAATATCGATCGATTGCTCTAAGAGTTGAATTTTACCATTTTTGTAGCCGCCTCAGCAGTTGTGGGCTTCGTTATATCTCCCTTCTTATTTTGCCTCCCAGCTATCCACATAGCATGGCGAGGTAGAGGTACAAGACTAATAGTAGAGGACTCCTGAGTGGCAGCAGACTGAGCAGTAGACTGAGCAACAGACTCATCCTGTAGTCTTTGGTGAATGCCAGCATAGCCTCTTGGACCCATTGTGTGGTCATGCACATTTAGTGCACACCTTGCTTTTTGAGCATCACTGATAGCCTTGTTAGTAAGCACATTGATTTGGTTAGTAACACTAAAGATTAATCTTGAATAGATGAATACATAAGAACGTATATTAATTAAATTGGGAGTGGTGCTTAATACCTTGAATTTATTCGTTTTTCTTTGGGTAACAAACTCCTCCCAATCTTTGGGATCCAGGCAGTTCCATTGATCAGGGGTTGCCTTCTTCCTAAATTTATTTTTTAAAGAGAATACAAATAAAAATTATTAGTGTAGAGTTAGTAAAAAAGTGATCAATGTCTAGAATTGGAAATAAATCAAGAACCTCTTCTCAGCATCGCATATGTAATCTCGGGTGAAATTTGTCCTATAGTTCCTTAGGACCCTCCCACAGCGTTGCATCACACATTTACGATGCAGCTTTTCATTCAGATCAAATATACTCTGCATAATAGAATTGCTATCAACTAGTATCCTAAAAATTTATAATCTACAAAAATAGAATTGCAAATAATAATAACTCACACATAGTTCCTTCCAGACTAAGTCTTTCTTCCCCTTAGGAATTTATGCCAGGATTCTACATTAGGAATACAATGGTTGTGAGTAAGAACCCCAAGATATGGAATAAATGAGTTGCGGTTCACTCCAACTGGATTTTACCATGAAGAACAACTGACCATTTATCATTTGCAGGATCATCGATATAAAATACTTGTTTTGCCTGTGATGCCAATATCAATGGTTCACCCTTCTCGCCAATATTTTCAAAGTTCACTAATGTGAAATCCAATTCATCCACTATAACTCCTTTTGTGTTATCAACCCAATTACATTTAAAGAGTGGAATTCTAAAATCTACATAGTCAAAATCCCATATGTCTTCAATGACATTATAATATGACATTTTAGCTTCATGTGTACTCTTATCCTTTGCACTTGCAAAAAAAAATGAAGACGCTTGAAGAATGACCCCACTATTTTGGATGACACTCTTATCATCTTGACGCTTTGTGTAATATGAGAATCCATTTATGTCAAACCCTTCATAAGACATAACATTCAATCTTAGTTTAAAGGTGAGGCATTTGATAGTTTTAGTAAGATTATCTGCTGTTTGAGATAGTTGATGTAAGACTTTATCTTCAAACCACTTAATAAATGTCTTGTTATGCTCTCTAGTAAGCCACATTGAATTGGATCAAGGATATTGTCTCTTGATGAAATTGGTATGTTCCTCGATATAAACACTCACTTCGTCGATGTTGTGTAAAATATACAAGTAACCTTACTCCAACTACTCACAACTGATTACTTTCATCTGTGATCCCAAAATTCCTTTGCCAAAATGCTCCTCAATATTCATGTCATTAACAAGAGCGTCATTAGCATTCAGAAAGTCATTGCAAAAATCCATAACCTCTCTCATCACATAACCCTCAATAATACTCCCTTCAGGCCAATAACAGTTTTGAACATCACCTTTAAAAATGCTCATGTATCGTTCAAAGGGATACATCCAATGCAAGAAAATTGGTCCCAACATTTTCACTTCCCTAGTCAAGTAGACAACAAGATGTACCATGATATCAAAGAACGAAGGAGGAAAATACATCTCAAGCTGACATAGGGTAACAACCACTTCTCTTTGCAATTTATTGAGAGTATCAGGGTGAATAACTTTGCAACACAGACCGTTGAAAAAGAAACAAAGTATGGTGATTACAAACCTTACATGCTTCAATAATATAGATCGAATTGCCACGGGTAATATTTGTTGCATTAGAGTGTGACAATCATGAGATTTAAGACCTATCAACTTTAGATCTTTCATTGATACCAATGTACGGATGTTGGATGAGTAACCTTGTGGCACCTTAACATTTACCAAGCATTCACAAAAAGCTTTCTTCTCCTTTCTTGACAACATGTAACAAGCGGGAGGTAAGTATGTTCTCCGATCGCTACTAACTACTTATGTTAATTCTGTCCTTATTCCCATTTCACGTAGGTCTATTCTGGATTTTATCCCATCTTTAGTCTTACCTAGTATATTCAACAGAGTACCGATGACGCTATCCCAGACATTTTTCTCAACGTGCATGACATCGATACAATGCCTGACTGCCAAAGAACTCCAATAAGGAAGATCCCAAAATATTGACTTCTTTTTTAATAAAGATTTATCACTCCGTGTGGCCATCATACATTGTGATCTATTACAAAATTCATTGGCAATGTCTTTTACTCTTTCATAAACATCCTCCCCTGGTATAGGTTTAGGTGCACTCCGTTCCTCATTCCGTCCATTGAATGCTTTACGCAACCTACGATACGGATGGACTTTTGGAAGAAACCTTCGATGACCAAGATATACAATCTTTCTGCCGTGTTTTAGTCATATTGAATCAGTGTTCTCTTCACATATAGGACACACTTTAGATCCTTTGACACTATATCTAGACAAATTCTCATATGCTGGAAAGTCATTCATAGTGCAAAACAACATAGCGTGCAAATGAAATGTCTCTCTTCGTGAAGCATCATAGGTCATCACACCTTCACCCCAGAGTTTCTTCAGGTCATCAATCAGAGGTTCAAGATAAACATCAATATCATTTCCAGGTTGTTTAGGGCCCGATATCAACAACGACAACATAACGTACTTATTTTTCATACACAACCAGGGAAGAAGATTGTATATAATAAGCATAACTGGCCAAGTGCTATGTTGGCTGTTCAATGTCCCGTATAGATTCATCCCATCTGTACAAAGCCCAAGTCTTAGATTCATGACTTCTTCACCGAATTCATGGTACAATAAATCAATCTTCTTCCACTGTGGAGAATCAGACGCAGGTGGTAGGATCCCATCATTATTTTTCTTAACATCTACATGCCACCTCAAATTCTTCGCATCTATCAGATTGGCAAACAAGCATTGAAACTGGGGTATTATAGGTAGAAACCACATCACCTTGGTAGGAAAACCAGTTTTGGACTCCCCCAAAGTCGTCAATTTATACCTTGACGCACCACATTTGAAACAATCTTTCAAATCCACATAGTCCTTTTGAAATAATACACAATCATTCGGGCATGTGTGTATCTTCTTGGCCTCCATTCCCATTGGGTACAATAATTTCTTTAACAGGTATGTTGAGATTGGCAGCTCGTTTCCTTCAAGAAGAATTTCTTTCAACAAAGACAACAATGACGTGAAGCTTTTGTCGCTCCATCTATTGTTAGCTTTCAGCTTATACAATCTCAACACAACGCTAAGCTTCATCAACTTACAACCAGTGTATAACGGTATCTCAGCATCATGCACAATGTTTCTAAACATGGGAGGTGGATCGGGGTGCTCTACCCCACAACTATGCAACATCACATCAACGATGTCTACTAGAACTGGTTCATTTACATCTACATCATCGGAGGCAATTTCTTCTTCCACACAAGCACTGCTATCGACATCCACTGATTTCAGGTTTGAAATCTCTCCATGCTAGTGCCATTCTATATAGCATTGTACAAACCCGTTGCACATGACATGACTTTTGATTTCGTCACCAGTGTTGACTTTAAAGTTGTTACCGTAGTGCCTACATAGACAGTAGAACCTATCTCCAGGTTGTTTCTTATGTTCCTTGGCAAATCTAATAAACTGATCAAGACCGGAAATAAACTCTGGGGTGCAGCGATTTGGAATGGACATCCATGATCTATCCATTCTATGATCAAAGAGAAAACAAGTATATATTAGAACAATATTAGGGTCTAGGTTTAACAAATTAGAGTTTATAGTTAAAACTTTAGGGTTTAAGGTCTTATATATAATTAATGGTTAAAACATCCTAAGTGAGATTAGGTGTTCAAGAACAATCCCAAACCGGAGACTATCCAAGATTTACTCCTAATGAGTAAATCTTGGACGGGTTTCTAGGCCAACAAATTCATGTGCTTTCATTCTTATATATAATAAATGTGTACCACCTATCCCATTCTTGAACACCTAATCTCACTAGTAAGTGTATAATGTGTTTTAGGTTTTCAAAAAAATTTCGGTAGCATTTCCCCACTATTCTCCAAGTACATATGTACTTAGAGAACAAACGAGAAAATGCTACCAAAATTTTCTTGAAAACCCAATACACATTATACACTTACATCCTAAGTGAGATTAGGTGTTCAAGAACAGTCTCAAACCGGGGACTATCCAAGATTTACTCCTAATGAATAAATCTTGGACGGGTTTCTAGGCCAAAAAATACATGTGTTGTCATTCTTATATATAATAAATGTATAACACCTATCCCATTCTTGAACACCTAATCTCACTAGTAATTGTATAATGTGTATTGGGTTTTCAAGAAAATTTCGGCAGCATTTCCCCGCTTTTCTCCAAGTACATATGTACTTAGACAAAAAATGGGGAAATGCTACCGAAATTTTCTTAAAAACCCAATACACATTATACACTTACATCCTAAGTGAGATTAGGTGTTCAAGAACAGTCCCAAACTGGGAACTATCCAAGATTTACTCCTAATGAGTAAATCTTGGACGGGTTTCTAGGCTAATGAGTACATATCCACTACATGTCTTTGCTCACTTACATTGCATCACTCACAATTAGAGCATTATTAAATAATAAATCAAGAATTCAATAGTTTCAAATATGCAATAATTCACAATTAGAGCGACAAGATTCACTTTTTACAAACATACATGGCATAATTCACGCACAATAGCAGGTGTGGTCATTGACCCGATTCAACATGATAAGAATAATTTTAGAAGAGTAATAATATTTCCCAATTGAGAGTATATGAATTGTCTAACAATTGGAACTAGAGCAAGTATTGTAAAAATTGCCTCATTATGGGAAAAATTTGTCATAATAATGCCCAATTATAATAATAGAGATGAGTACATACATCTAATCATATTTAAATCAAACAAAATATCACCTAGGTCTGAGCAAAAATTAATATCTCAAAGATTAATATCACCTACGCATGAGATTATGCTGGAGTTAATATTATGTCTTCTGCAGTTATTTAATCTAAAAAAAACACTCCCTTTAAAAAATCCTATTGTTTCGATGAGCACACTCATATACATATCCGATCTACTACGGTTTAAGGATTGACTTAATACATGTATTTGCTCACACCCTACCACCATCAACATCACAATAAGAAGAAACAGTAGCAACAACAGTGACAAAGGCAGCAAAGATGCTCCCTACCACATCCTGTAGTCGGCCTCTCCCCTAGGTCCGGACCAGCTACCTCAACCACCAATCGCCCAGACACTCCCTTAATGGGAGAGGTCGTTAAGTCATCTCACCACCACACAAGTGGTTCTGGTTCCTCTAGTGTAGGGAGAAGAGGAGGAAGAAGAGGAGGAAGAGGGTACCTCGAGCGGCGACGATGACCAGCAGGTGCGAGTAGCGAGCAGCGAGCAGGTGTGAGTAGCGAGCAGGCGAGGAGCTCCAGAGAGCGGCGACGGCGACCAGCAGGTGCAGAGCAGGCGAGGAGCAGGTGCGAGCAGACAAGGAGCAGGTGCGGCGACGGAGGAGAACGGCGGTAGGGCAGGCACAACGACGGAGGAGAACGGCGGCGCAACAGCAGTAGGGCAGACACAACGGCGGAGGAGAGAATGGCGGCGGAGAGAAATCGCCAGAGACCTAACAGGCGGAAGAGTAACAGAGAAAGAGGAAGAGTTTGGCTCGTGCGGGTTAAGTTAACAATAGGCGTCAGTTCTTGAAAAAAGACCACGCTTAAACCAATAGGTGTCGGTTACCACCCAAAAACCAACACCTATGTTCAATGATCGTCGTCGGTTTCAACTGGAATAACCGACGTCTATCTACATATGCCGACAAAAAAAATGTTCTCGATTAATGACCATTATCGTCGGTTTCCCTAGGCAAACCGACGCCACAGGGGGTAAAAATTTTCGCGGGTACAACGCGTGAAAACATATTGGCGCCGATTATTTCCAGAAAACCGACGATCAAAATGGGCCCAATTTCTGTCTCGCGAAAAATCTTGCATCGTCGGTTGATTTGTTAACAACCGACGCCGTATGTTAAATTTTGGAGAAAATTTGTTTCCCTAGAAAATTTAGATTTGACGGTCGATTTTAGGCATCCGTTGCTTATTAACGAACCGACGCTACATAAAAAGTGATACCCATGTCTGACCGCTCTTCACAGATAGATGTCGGTTTGTGTAGTCAACCGACGATGTATGGTGTAGGCGTTGGTTTCTTGTATACAACTGACGCCTGTAAATGTGACGTTATAAGCCATTTCTGTAGTAGTGGTTAGAAATTTTATATATATATTGCAATTTATACAAATAATACAATATTTTATATTATGTAGTGCTATTATTATAAAATAAAATAATAACAATATGTTTAATTTATGTTGTACATAATGCACATGTTTGAATCTATTTTATTTACAAACATATAGGTTGATTATGAAAAATAAATTGTTTATGGTTTTCCTTACCTCGATGCACTATGCATTCATAAGTCACAACTATCATATTTCTCACCTTACTGCATCGAGTTTCTCTTTGTCATTAAACCACTCTTATTTGATGAATATTTCTATTTGGAAATTGAAATATGTGACGAATACTTATTGGGTAATAATATTTTGGAAGAAATGTCAACGCCATTGGTTCGTTAATTTCATTAAAAAAATAAGCACATTCTAAACTCCCCCATTGGTCTTTGGTAGTGACTATCTAGTTAGGTAAAATTATCGAAACAAAATAGAAGAGGAGAGAGAAATAGACTCACCAACATAAACAATTAAGGTACATTTTGCTTTGTGTACTAAATTATTATCTTTGTGTACTACAAAGAAATTTATGAATCATATTTTATGTAATTAGTCATATTATGATATACATAAATTTATTAAAATTACTCGAAATAAGGTAATAAAATAGATAAAGTAAGTATTATTGTTTGCATAAAAATAATATCATACTTAACCGAATGACTCAACGGTAAAGTATGCCACTCGTCATAGAGCATGTTGGTAATTTGAAACTTGTTGGTACACTTGAAAGAGAGGAAACAACAACAAAAGTCTTGCATTGCGGTTGTGATGGGACCCCTTCATTGGTGTATATAAAAATTATCTATAAAATAAAAGTAGCATTTATTGAGTTCCATATCAACTTTGATAATGTACATAATTAAATAAATGTACTAATAAATAAGTAATACAATACGTGAAATATGTATGATATGACCTATAGATAAATAATACTCATACTGAGATATATCACACATAATTTATCATAGTAGGGATAATATTATACATGAAGTACTCATAAATAAATGATGCAATGCCAAAATTGATTGTATTCCATGTCAATATTACAAATAGTCTCGTATGATAAAGTCAACAACAAAAACAACACTAATAAAATAATAATAATAATAATAATAATAATAATTATTATTATTATAACTTTATGAATGATACTCACTAATGAATAATATAATCTCAAGATTTGTATGTTTGTAGTCGAAATTTATAATACTTATAATTGAAAACTGCACACATTTCACATAAAAATGACAATAATAATGCATGTAATACACACAATTCATAAACAAATAATGAAGTATACAAAATATGTGTGATAGCACTAATAAATAATTAATTATTGTAAATATAGTACACACTATTTCACATAAAAAATAATATTAATAATATAGAAAAACATCGCCTTTAGATAATGAATATTACACACATACCTACAAAGTACTAACTAATTGTACATGACGCACCACCATAACGTGAATTTCAGTACAAAAAAGTGTTGTAAAGGCTTCTAATTTTAGTATGTTGTGAGCTTTGAAGCCTCAGATATAGCGGAAGTTACCCCACAATGACGGTTCCGCAACACCTTTAGTGTTAGACTTGTTAGATCCTAGGTTTACAAGACGTGCTAGAAAATACTTATAGATTGCATCATATGTAATGGTTCAGATGTACACGTTGAATCGATCTATAAACATGATGGGGTTCTCTACATATGCTGAGATACGACTATTGGTTGTTGTATATGTTAACACACAATATATATATATATATATATATATATATATATATATATATATATATATATATATATATATATATATATATATATCAGTCAAACTAGTATACACTCGAGTGTACCGGAGACACTGTACACCTGAGTCGTTTTCAAAGATGTAGTAATTTAAAAAAAATATAAACCGTTAATCTTCTTAAATAGCTTAAGAACATACTATATAATAAATTTCATCTTATTTGGGCATTTATAGGTCATGCATCTAAAGGAGACAAAAATCATGCATTTCAAATTAGTTTTGTGTGTCGATTTTATTGTCCTTGGATGAGTGACTTATACTCATCCAAATGAGCTCAAATTTTGTATGTGGCCTATTATTATTATAACAATGAAGATCAATAGATTATATTTTATAAAAATATGGTCTAGATAGGCAAACAACATTGGGGTGTACAGTGTGATCTGTACACTCGAGTGTATTCTAGCATGACTCTCTCTCTCTCTCTCTCTCTCTCTCTCTCTCTCTCTCTCTCTCTATATATATATATATATATATATATATATATATATATATATATATATATATATATATATATATATATATAGGTACAAAAAACTTGCAAAACAAAATACAATGAGATACAAATCACTTACCTCCTACTTTTATTGGAGTAAACATTTAATGGCTACGTTGTTCTCCTTTGGCCTTGACATGACTTCTTGTTGTCGTGGCTTGTTCCTCATCGTTCTGTCTTTCCTCTATACAATTACAACACTGATATTATGTCGTTATTCCATGAGGAATCAGGCCATCGCTCATCTTCCAGACCATCCCTCCAGTAAGTAGTGTGGTTCCGACCGTTGAGGGGGCGCGCGGTCCCTAGTCTTACAGACCATCTCTCTCAGTTTTTTTCTAAAGGGACCATTGCATAACTGAAGTAGCATCCAGATCTTGCAATACAAAAATGAGAAATAAATATTAAAATGTTTAGATATACAAATACCTAATTACTGGATGACTTTGCCATCCTGTTGGTTTGTGATTTGGAGGATATGAATCTTTGATTGAAGGA
Organism: Alisma plantago-aquatica; assembly: GCA_963693085.1. Taxonomy (NCBI): domain Eukaryota; kingdom Viridiplantae; phylum Streptophyta; class Magnoliopsida; order Alismatales; family Alismataceae; genus Alisma; species Alisma plantago-aquatica. The sequence goes on along the minus strand of OY856409.1, from coordinate 737,359,912 downwards.
ATAAATATTATGCATGATGTCATTATAAAGAAGTTTATCAGTCATATTTTATGCAATTAGTCATATTATGATATACATAAATTTATTAAAAACTACTCATAACAAAGTAATAAAATATTCATAGTAAGTATTATAGTTCGCATAAAAAATAATATCATACTTAACCGACTGGCTCAACGGTAAAGTCTGCTACTCGTCGTAGAACATATTGGAAATTTGAAACCCATTGGTACACTTGAAAGAGAGGAAACAAAAATAAAAGTCTTGCATTGCAGTTGTGATGGGACCCCTTTATTGGTGTATATAAAAAGTATATATAAAATAAAATTATCTTTTATAAAGTTGTATATCAACTTTAATAATGTAAATATTTAAATAAATGTATTCATAGATAAGTAATACAATATAGGGAATAAGTGTGATATGACCTATAAATAAATAATACTGATAATGGAATATATCACACTTTTGATAGGAATAATATCATACATGAAGTACTTATAAATAAATGATACAATACCAAAATTGATTGTATTCCATTTAGATGTTAGAAATAGTTTCGTATGATAAAGTCAACAACATTAATAATAATAATAATAATAATAATAATAATAATAATAACAACAACTTTATGATAATACTCACCAATGAATAATACAGTCTCAAGATATGCATGATTGTAGTCAAAATTTATAATACTTATAATTGAAAACCATACACATTTCACATAAAAATGACTATAATAATGCATGTAATACAAATAATTCATAAACAAATAATGAAGTACACAAATATGTGTAATACTACTAATAAATATATAAATCTTATAAATATAGTACACATTGTTTCACATAAAAAATAATAATAATATACAAAACATCACCTTTAGATAATGAAAATTACATGCATACCTACAAAGTACTAACTAATTGTACATGGTGCACCACCATAACGTGAATTTTAGTACAGATAAGTGTTGTAAAGGCTTCGAGTCATAGCATGGTGTGAGCTTTGAAGCCTCGGACATAGCGGGCTCAAATTCCAGGGAAACAAAAAGCAACGAGCTTATGTTCTTAATTTGAATAATTACTCGATCTAATTAGATGTTAAAAATAGATTAGTGCCTAATCCGGGAAAGATTCTTCTGTGATAGAATTCTCGTATTTTTCGAATCCTAACTATTTTTTTATAGAGTAGAAATAAATGTGTATAAGAAAGAGTATACTGATAAATAAATTCATTCCAAAGTCAAAAGAGCGATTTAAGTTATCCCACAACGACCGTTCTGCAACATCTTCGGCGTCGGACTTGTTAGATCCTAGGTTTACAAGACTTGTTAGATCCTAGGTTTAGAAGACGTGCTGGGAAATACTTACAGCTCACATCATATGGCATGGTTCTGGATGTACATGTTAAATTGATCTGCAAACATGATGGGGTTCTCTGCATATGCCGAGATACGACTACTGGTTTGTTGTATACATGTTAACTCACAATAAACAACGAAGGCGTGTCCATATATATACGTACGTACAAAAAATTTGTAAAACAAAATACAATGATATACAAATCACTTACATCGTGTCTTTTATTGGAGTAAACATTTAGTGACTACATTGTTTGTGGCTTGTTGCTCGTTATAAGGGCTGGCCAATTGTGGGGGTGGGGGGCAACCTGGGCAATGGTCAAGGACCCAACAAAAAGGGGTCCTATAATTTTATTTTTTGAAACATCTCTTGCTGTTTCGAAATCTCAATTTGTACCATTTGTAACTTCCGCTAACCAATTGGCAGTTATGATCCCCGCACCCGTTCGTTCTGCTTGTTCATGTTTGGCAGACTCTGCTACAGCAGCAGCGCTTTCCTCCGCAGAAGTCTATGGCGCCTCTTGCCGTCGTGCACGTTCGGCGCCTCCTATTCTCCTTGTCTGCAAACTCCGCTGCTCCTTCTCCACATATGTCCACGAGGACCACAACGCCTCGTGTTGTCGTGCTGGTGCGACCGTTGTCAAACTTTTCGCCGGCAACTGCAGGCGCGGGGCGAGAACCGAGAAGGATCCCTGCTCTTTCCCCTGACAGACCATCCATACCAGACAATCCAGAATTGGCAGTGGAGGTTCAAGTGTTATATAAAATTCAGGCTTGATCTTGGCGTCTTGCACTGCGGACTTTGCTGGCTAAGGTCTTGATTAGTTCGTTGTAAGTGGACTGAAAATCTTTTCGATCATTATTACCCTAGTTGCCGACTCGCATGCGTTCTTACTCGACGGCAGATTGATATTGTCTTTCATAACTTGTTGTCATTGTTTGCCAATCTTCTTTTGAATGTATAATTGAGAAAGACTCCTTTTCAGTAGTAAAATCTATCGCATATGCATCCAGGTGACAGGGGTGTAGTTGTTAGATGGATTAAATTAATATGACTGTTATCGAACATCTAATGACATTGAACAATCTATTTATACACGACTGTACAAATCTAGAGGTAAAATAGTACTCTACTTTGTTCTATTGAATGTGTTTCTTCTAGAAAATAAGATAAAAATATATATAAGAAACAAGAACGTAGAGACTGAACCAGATAGAACAACTTCTATTAAAAACTCAATTATTAAATCGGCCGTTTGAACTCGATTTTTTGAAACTGGACTTCAGTTCCAGAAAAATGACTTCATTTTACAACAAACCAATAGGAACCACAATATACAAAATTATTAATTAATGATTGCAACATACTCAGTCACTAGGTTGTGATTTGATTTTAAATATCATATTCTACTAGTCCGTCTCTTTCCGTCGTCTGCATTAGAATTAATTAATCAGAACATGCTACTATTAGAAAACAAATGTTTTGTTCTCATATTCACTTCAACGTATTTCTATTTTACGTTTGAAAACGTCCAAACCAACTAAAAAATATATTTTAGAGTTATTCTTGTCACGTGTTTGCTTTTTTAAACAATGATGTTGCAACGATACTACAATTTTTTTTTAAATGACACAATAAACTCATCACTAATCTTTTACTTTAGTTGTCTTCTATGTTTGGCAGTGTGGTTTACTCAACATGCCTCTAAACAAATACCTATCCGTAAGTGAGAAAAGAAGAAAGAAGAAGGAAGATGAGCAATTTCTAGCTACTCAGAAAGGTGTGCTAGATAAATTTATTTCCATTATCCCATGAACTTCTGAAGGTGTTGATAATCCTGATCAACCTAATGAAAAAGTGAATGATGATGATCATGTTACTATAGAAGTCGAAAATGTAATTGGGAATGAAAATGCTGATGAGGATGAGGATGATACTAGTGTCATTGATTTAAATGTTGGGAACTTAGATGGTGTTGAACAACTTCCCCCTCCTTTTGATATTTATGATCCGTTAAATTGGGATAATATTGACAACAAAGTTAGGGATATTTTAGTTGAAAAAGACCCTAAAAGAGAACTGAATCTTGTGTTTCCTTTAGATGACAATAAGAGGCACTTCTCATATGCTTATTATTCTAAAAATTTGAGAAATGGAGAGAGTCGTGATAGGAAGTGGCTAGTTTACTCAAAACATATTGATAAAATTTATTGTTTTTGTTGTAAGTTGTTCAAGTCTGAGAACAATAAAAGTACACTAGCTCATAATGCGTTCAAAGAATGGAAACATGTTAGTGAGAGACTCAAAGAGCATGAGAATAGCATTGATCATCTCACTTATATGAGCACTTGGCATGAATTAAAAGCAAGATTCATCAATGAGCAAACTGTTGATAAAGAATTGTAGAAAGAAATTTCAAAGGAGAAAGAGCGTTGGAGACAAGTTTTATTAAGAATAATGCTCGTCATTGAGTGTCTTGCTAAATGTAATTTGGCTTTTCAAGGATCAACTGACAAACTTTTCCAAGATAGCAATGGAATTTTTTTGGGGATAATTGAAATACTTGCAGAATTTGATTTGGTAATGCAAGATCATGTTAGACGTATTTAGGATCATGAGATTCACCATCATTAGCTTGGTCATTCAATTCAAAATGAGTTGATATCTCTTTTAGCCCAAAATATTAAGAGTTCTATATTGAACATCATTAGAGGGGCTAAATATTTCTCTATAATTTTTTATTGTACTCCTGATGTGAGCCACCAAGAACAAATGACTCTCATTGTACAATGCATGAACATGTCTGGTCAGAAAATAAAAATAGAGGAGTTCTTTTTAGAGTTTCTGAAAGTTGATGATACGACTGGATTGGGGCTTTTTAATGAACTTGTAAATGCTCTTGAGTCTCTTGATCTTAATGTGGAGGACATGAGAGGTCAAGGTTATGACAATAGTTCTAATATGATGGGAAAATACCAAGGTGTACAGAAGCGATTACTCGAGGTAAATCCCATAACATTATATATGCCTTGTGCTTGTCATAGTCTTAATCTCACTATTAGTGATATGGCTCATATTTGTGTTCTGACTGTTTCTTTTTTTGGAATTATATAATGCATATATACATTATTTGCAAGTTCTCTAAAAAGGTGGAAGTGTTTGCTTGACAATGTCTCATGTTTGACTGCTAAATCACTGTCCAATACTGGTTGGGAGAGTCGTATGAAAAGTGTCAATGCTATTAGATTTCAAGCTCCTCAAATCAGGTTGGCTCTATTGGAAATATCCAAGTCTTATGATGATGCTAAGACACAAAGTGAAGCAAACAATCTAGTTTACTCGATCGAGAGTTTCAAGTTTCTGTTGGGTATTGTTATTTGGCATGATATTTTATATATTGTTAATACACTAAGTAAGAAGTTACAATCTAAATCTGTTTGCATTGATGCTACTGTTAAATTATTGAAAGATATTGTGTCTTTTCTTAAGAAATACAGAGATGAAGGATTTGCTTCCAGTATTGTTGTTGCTACTGAGATTTCCACTGAGATGAATGTTGAGCCAACTTTTCAAGTTAAGCGTCGCATTGTTAGGAAAACAAAATTTGATGAAAATGATGATGATGATGATCAGGGGGGGGGGCAACCCGGGTGATGGTCAAGGGCCCAACAAAGAGGGGGTCCTATAATTTTATTTTTTGAAACATCTCTTGATGTTTCGAAATCTCAATTTGTGCCGTTTGCGACTTCAGCTAACCCTTCGGTAGTTATGCTCCCCGCTCCCGTTCGTTCTGCTTGTTCATGTTTGACAGACTCTGCTACAGCGGCAGTGCTGCTCCTCTGCAGAAGTCTACAGTGCCTCTTGCCATCGTGCACGTTCGGCACCTCCTATTCTGCTTGTCTGCAGACTCCGCTGCTCCTTCTCCACAGACATCCACGAGGACCACGACGCCTCTTGTTGTCATACTGGTGCGGCCGATGTCAAACTTTTTGCGGGCAACTGCAGGCGCGGGGTAAGAAACGAGAAGGACCCCTACTCTTTTCCATGAAAGACCATCCATATCGGACAATCCAGAATTGGCAGCAGAGGTTTAAGTGTTATATAAAATTCAGACTTGATCTTGGCATCTTGCACTTCAGACTTTGCTGGCTAAGGCCCTGATTAGTTCGTTGTAAGTGGACTGAAAATCTTTTCGATCATTATTACCCTAGTTGCCAACTCGCATGTGTTCATACTCAACGGCAGATTGCTATTATCTTTCATAACTTGTTGTCGTTGTTTGCCAATCTTCTTTTGAATGTATAACTGAGAAAGACTCCTTTACAGTAGTAAAATCTATCGCATATGCATCCAGGTGACGGGGGTGTAGTTGTTAGATGGATTAAATTAATACGACTGTTATCGAATATCTACTGACATTGAACAATCTATTTATACACGACTGTGCAAATCTAGAGGCAAAACAGTACTCTACTTTGTTCTATTGAATGTGTTTCTTCTAAAAAATAAGATAAATATATATATATAAGAAATAAGAACGCAGAGACTGAACCAGATAGAGCAACTTCTATTAAAAACTCAATTATTAAACTGGTCATTTGAACTCGATTTTTAGAAACTGGACTTCAATTCCAGAAAAATAACTTCCTTAAAAACTTTAGTTACAACAAACCAATAGGAACCACAATATACAAAATTATTGATTAACGATTGCAACGTACTCGGTCACTAGGTTGTGATTTGATTTTAAATATCACATTCTACTAGTCCGTCTCTTGCCGTCGTCTGCATTGGAATTAATTAATCAGAACACACTACTATTAGAAAGTACATATTTTGTTCTCATATTCACTTCAACGTATTTCTATTTTACGTTTGGAAATGTTCAAACCAACTAAAAAAGTATATTTTAGTGTTATTCTTGTCACATGTTTGCTTTTTTAAACAATGATGTTGTAACGATACTACAAAAAAAATTTAAATGACACAATAAACTCATCACTAATCTTTTACTTTAGTTGTCTTCTATGTTTGGCAGTGTGGTTTACTCAACACGCCTCTAAAAAAATATCTATCCGGAAGTGAGAAAAGAAGAAAGAAGAAAGAAGATGAGCAATTTCTAGCTACTCAAAAAGGTGTGCTTGATAAATTTATTTCCATTATCCCACGAACTTCTGAAGGTGTTGATAATCCTGATCAATCTAATGAAAAGGTGAATGATGATGATCATGTTAATATAGAAGTAAAAAATGTAATTGGGAATGAAAATGCTGATGCGGTTGAGGATGATATTAGTGTCACTGATTTAAATGTTGGGAACTTAGATGGTGTTGAACAACTTCTCCCTCCTTTTGATATTTATGATCCCTTAAATTGGGATAATATTGACAACAAAGTTAGGGATATTTTAGTTTGAAAAGACCCCAAAAGAGAACTGAATCTTGTGTTTCCTTTAGATGACAGTAAGAGTCACTTCTCATATGCTTATTATTCTAAAAAATTGAGCAATGGAGAGACTCGTGATAGGAAGTGGCTAGTTTACTCAAAACATATTGAAAAAATTTATTATTTTTGTTGTAAGTTTTTCAAGTCTGAGAACAATAAAAGTACACTAGCTCATAATGGGTTCAAAGAATGGAAACATGTTAGCGAGAGACTCAAAGAGCATGAGAATAGCATCGATCATCTCACTTATATGAGCACTTGGCATGAATTAAAAACAAGATTCAACAATGAGCAAACTGTTGATAAAGAATTGCAGAAAGAAATTTCAAAGAAGAAAGAGTGTTGGAGACAAGTTTTATTAAGAATAGTGCTTGTCATTAAGTGTTTTGCTAAATGTAATTTGGCTTTTCAAGGATCAAATGACAAACTTTTCCAAGATAGCAATGGAAATGTTTTGGGGATAATTGAAATACTTGTAGAATTTGATTTGGTAATGTAAGATCATGTTAGACACATTCAGGATCATGAGATTCACCATCATTAGCTTGGCCATTCAATTCAAAATGAGTTGATATCTCTTTTATCCCACAGTATTAAGAGTTCTATATTGAACATCATTAGAGGGGCTAAATATTTCTCCATAATTTTTTATTGTACTCCTGATGTGAGCCACCAAGAACAAATGACTCTCATTGTACAATGCATGAACATGTCTGGTCAGAAAATAAAAATAGAAGAGTTCTTTTTAGAGTTTCTGAAAGTTGATGATACGAATGGATTGGGGCTTTTTAATGAACTTGTAAATGCTCTTGAGTCTCTTGATCTTAATGTGGAGGACATGAGAGGTCAAGGTTATGACAACGGTTCTAATATGATGGGAAAATACCAAGGTGTGCAAAAGCGATTACTCGAGGTAAATCCCATAGCATTATATATGCCTTGTGCTTGTCATAGTCTTAATCTCACTATTAGTGATATGGCTCATATTTGTGTTCTGACTGTTTCTTTTTTTGGAATTATACAATGCATATATACATTGTTTGTAAGTTCTCTGAAAAGGTGAAAGTGTTTGCTTGACAATGTCTCATGTTTGACTGCTAAATCACTGTCTAATACTGGTTGAGAGAGTCATATTAAAAGTGTCAACACTATTAGATTTCAAGCTCCTCAGATCAGGTTGGCTCTATTGGAAATATCCAAGTCTTGTGATGATGCTAAGACACAAAGTGAAGCAAACATTCTAGTTTACTCGCTCGAGAGTTTCAAGTTTCTGTTGGGTATTGTTATTTGGCATGATATTTTATATATTGTTAATACACTAAGTAAGAAGTTGCAATCCAAATCTGTTTGCATTGATGCTACTGTTAAGTTATTGAAAGATATTGTGTCTTTTCTTGAGAAATACAGAGTTGAAGGATTTACTTCTAGTATTGTTGTTGCTACTGAGATTGCCTCTGAGATGAATGTTGAGCCAACTTTTCAAGTTAAGCGTCGCATTGTTAGGAAAAGAAAATTTGATGAGAATGATGATGATGATGATGATATTATTCAATTAGTGAAAGAGCCTTTTCGAGTGAATTACTTTCTAGTGGTTGTGGATATGGCAATCTCTTCTTTGAATGAGAGATTTGAGCAAGTGAAGATATTTGAAGATACTTTGGATTCCTATATAACTCAGAGATTTTAAAATCATTGGATGAAGCTACCCTAAAGGCATGTCGCACTAAGTTTCATGCTACTTTTTCTCATGAAAGTTCATCAGACATGAACTTGGATGACTTTTTTTTCGAGTTGAAAGTATTGCAGGTGAGTTTGCCAGAAGAGCAAAAGTCAGCTGTTGAAGTTCTAGAATTTGTGAAAGATGATAATTGTTTTCCTCATATTTCAATTGATTATTGTATTTTGTTGACAATGCCAGTGACAGTAGCATCTGCATAAAGGAGTTTTTTCAAGCTAAAGTTGTTAAAAAACTACCTTAGATCATCAATGTTTCAAGAAAGATTGAACGGTTTGTCAATGTTATGCATTGAGAATGATATATTAGATAATATTGATGTTGTCACTGTTATTCAAGATTTTGCATCTAAAAAGGCTCAAAAAAGTCATTTTATATGATGAGTGAAGCTTGATAAGGAGATATCTATATTTAATTTTTAGGATCTTTTTAGTTTGATTTGTAAGAACATATTTTATTTTTTTATATTACAGTTTTGACAATTATGACTAAACTTGTGTTTATTTAAATTTGTTAAATAAGAGTATATATAAGGTTTATTTTTTATCTTCGCTCCGGGGCCTCTAAAATGTCGGCAAAGGCCCTCTGCTCGTCATTCTCTATCTTTCCTCTAAACAATTGCAGGAGTGATATTAATGTCGCTGCTCCATAAGGAACCGGGCCATCGCTCATCTTTGAGATCATCCTGCGAGTAAGTGGTGTGGTCTCAACCATTGAGGGGGCGGTCCCTAGTCTTACAGACAATCTCCCTCAATTTGTTCCTAAAAGGACCATTGCAGAACTGAAGTAGCATCCAGATCTTGCAACAAAAAGAATGAAAAATATTAAAACGTTCAGATATACATATACCTAATTACTGGATGACTTTACCATCATGTTGGTTTGCTATTTGGAGGACGTGAATCTTGGATTGAAGGAACTTGGCGTAACTTTATGCAATGCGGAATAACTTTTTGGTACTAATAATGTTGCCTCCTAGAATGAGAGAGGCAACTCCATTGTTTGTCGCTGATCCTCTTGGATTGATGTCGGATATAGCACTCTGGCAGAGATGGTTGTTTGTACCGCGCTGCGCTCCTTTCCCCTTCTTCTCAGATTATTAATATGCAGCTGCTCCCTGTTCTGGTGCTCCCCACTTCGATACCTTGAGGACCAAGCATGTACACAACAATACACCTGCTTTGATCAGCTCCCTTCGGAAGAGACTCTTCCTACCAACCTCTAATTGACCCAGTCAATTTGCTTAGTTATCATGAGGAATCCACAAACGAAGACATCCAATCAATGCATTCCTTCGCAGTTAGCTCCATCTCTGTCCTATCACTCGTCACCCCAAGGCCCAATGTCCAAACGATAGCATGTAGTTCAGCCGCCGCCGCTACCAAAAACGGTAGCGTCCCCACGAAAAGCAATCTCCCTCCTACTCTTCTAAATCTACCTCGTCGTCTACATCACTGCTTCGGATGCGCCGGAAGACAGAGTCTACAGCTCTCCCGATGACGGAACGATCAACAAGCAGCAAAAGGCAACAGCTCAGCACCTTCCCTACCGCCGAGATGGCCGTGCGCGCACGTCGTGGCCGCACAAGACATCAAGGGTCCCGGTGCACACCTTAACTTCTCTGACCTCGCACAAAGCCTCCTCTGTCCGGTCAGCGTGGCGCCCAAGGACGTCTAATGCCACAACCGAGCGGCAGGCACGATGTTCCCAATCGAGAAAGGAAGGAGGAGCCACACGTCTGATCGTGGTGGTCTGTTCCGCAACACCAATTTTGAGGAAAAGGCGGTAAAAATAGAGAAGTTGGCCGCAACAATGGAGAGATTATTGACAACAACAACTGGTGGTGGGAAAAACCGTCACTGATCAATGGAGCGGGACACATTCAGGCTCGCAACTCCACCCAACGCTCATTACGCAAGATAATGCAACCGTCAAGTAGAGGCATCGTGAGAGAGTGGATGATTCTTTTTGGGTCTAAGATTTTTGAAAAAAAAGAGTGAAAAATCTTGAGAAACAACGAGAGTTAACCAGGAAGCAGCAAGAGTGAACGTGAGGGCGGGGTTTTAAAATAATGTATTCTGATTGGGTGAGAAGGCTAGAATGATATGTGTTTGTAATTCGTAAAAAAAAAATCAAATTTTTATAGTAGTGTAGATTATACAAGTTAGGATAAGTTATTTGCATAGTACGTGCTTAGCATGTATCTTTTGCCTAGTTGTTTACAAAAAGGGATAGCAAAGCTCTTCGGAGGAGTTTACAGTATTCTTGAAATATATTTTTTTATCCATCAAAGCCTGTTGCCCCTTTTTACTATAGACCGAAAAAAGTTTCTGTGCAAATGCATAGCCAAGCTATGGAAAAGAAAAAACAGCAACAAGCAAACTGCTCAAAGCTATCAACACCTATCTTTACATCATTCTATACTTCATCTATATCTCTACTCCCGCCCTAAAAAATTTTGGACTTTCTTTCCCTCCAGATTTCATAAACCAAAACCAGAATAAGAGTTTTTTCCTTCATGTTCTTCCAGTCCGACAAATCAGTAAAATGCCTAGGTAGACGACCATCAATATTGCAGTCCAAGGCTTTGCTCCACAGCTTTTCCCCAAACTCACACGAGAAGAAAATATGGTCCAAAGTTTCCTCCTCGCATCACAAAACACATCTAGAGGCACACTGAAAACCCCTTTTCTTCAGACAGTCTATTGTAAGCACAACCCCACCTTTGAAACATCTCCACAAAGTAAAAGTACATTTCCTTGTACCTTTAGACTTCCAAAGCCACAAGGCCCACAGGCATAGAGGAGCTCTATCCCTTAAACTCTCCCAGAAATCCTTCAGCTTTCTCACATTCTCACCTTTCAGTAGAATATTATCCTTCTTACCTTCTATGAACCTCACTTTTTCTTTAACAACATTCATAACATAGTTGACATGCCTTGATCTGGTAACAATCCAACCCTTTTTATCCGATCCATAGCAATTAACTTTTGCAAATTTACCAAAGCCACAGCTGCTTATATACTTTAAAGAGATACTATCATGTAGAAAAATTTCATCCCCTATCCAGGGATCTCTCCATAGGAGAGTACTATCACCATCCCCAATAGAGTATCTCACTCCAAGTAGAATCTTATCCCTGAACAGGATAATTTATTTCCACGTCCACATTGAGTTGAATTGGAATCTAATGCTCCACACCAAGTCTCCGTTTAAGTATCTCTCATGAACCCACCGCACCCAAAGGGTGTCCTTTTTCCCAGCAACATTCCATAAATTCCTCGCCATACTAGCATCCACAATATCACTAGTATGTCTAATACCCATGCCCCCTTCCTTTTTTGGAGTACATATGTTTTTCCATTCAATAGTATGTATCTTCCTCTCCAAGATAGGTCCACCCCACAAGAAGTCCCTACACACCTTATTGATATCAGAGGAAACACTCACCGATAGAGGGAATGCAGCCACCCAGTACATATGAAAAGAAGATAGTGTAGAGGTGACCAACTCCAGTCTTCCAGCAAAAGAGAGTAATTTAGATTTCCAACCCTCAAGCCTAGCTTTCAATTTATCCATAATAGGTACACACAAACTCCTAGTAATCCTCCCTTTAAACAAAGGAAGTCCAAGATATTTCTTTGGCAATACATTAATCTGAACACCCAACATATCGACTAGTAGCTCTTTATCAACAGCTTCATTAAAAAACACATCACTTTTTTCTTTGCTAATCACCATCCCCGATATCTCCCCAAAATCATCCACCAACTTAGCAATAGTTTCAATCGAGTTGTAATCAACTTCAGAAAAGATAACATCATCATCTGCGAAAAGGACATGGGAAATAGAAAAAAGATGAGAGGCTTTAAAACTTTTAAACATCTTCCTCTCCTCAGTAGAATTAAGCATCAAAGACAGACCTTGCATAGCAATTACAAAGAGGTAGGGAGCTAGTGGGTCTCCTTGTCTTATACCTCTAGTAGGGAACAATCTTCTTGAAGGAATACCGTTGATGAGAATATGGCAATTAACCAAATTGAAAATTTCTTTAATCCATCCAACAAAGCATCTTGAGAAATTCATATTAATCAGAATGAACTACAAATAAGACCAGTCAATAGATTCATAAGCTTTCTTGATATCCATCTTCAAGCAAAACTTAGTTGAATTGCTTTTCATCATATTGTTAATAAGCTCATTGACTAGAAGGGTCACATTAGTAATACTTCTCTCCTTCAGGAAGGCACATTGTGCTTTATCAATCACCAGAGGCAAGAAGGAACTCACTCTATTTGCTAACACTTTAGAAATAATCTTATAGCAGATATTACACAAGGATATTGGTCTCCAATCCTTCACTTCAGTAGTTGCTAGCACATTCAGAATAAGGGTTACGAAGGATCTATTAGCTTCCTTTTAACAACCTCCCACTAACAAAGAAATTTTTTATAGCTCTGATTACATCCTTCCTAATAATCTTCCAGCATACTTTATTAAATAGATCGTTAAGCCCATTTGGCCCTAGAGCTCGATCACCATTAGATTTTTCAATCACATCATCAATTTATTTATCATAAACTACCTCACATAGACTATTAAACTGCTCCTACGTCAATTTAGGAAGATGCATAACAACATCCTTGACTTCTTTATCACAACCCTTCTTAGAAAATAACTACTCATAAAAATCATTAATATGATCACTTATGGCATCTTCATCATAACACATTTTACAATTGATAGTCATGTTATGAATCTATTCCTCATTCTTCTAGTTCTAAGCGTAGCATAGAAGAATTTTGAATTCTTATCTCCCAGTTGTAGCCATTGCACTCTTGCTTTTTGCCTCAAAAGTGCTTCCTCAACATCATAAGCTTTGATAGCCTCTTTCCTTTTCATAGACACATTCTATGCTAGCTCACTATCCTCCAGATTTTTATCCAATAAGTCAGATAGAACCGAGAACTCAACTTCCAAGACCCTCCTATTCTCGTGGATATTCCCCACACAATTTTTGTTCCATTCACCCAGAGGAATTCTGACATTATCTAACTTCCTACACAAGGAATACATAAGGTTCCCCACCACTTCAATCTCCCACGCCTTTTCCACCACCACCATAAAACCAGGATGATTCACCCAGGAGTTAATAAATCTGAAGGGGGTTTTCTTTTTGAACTTGGAATCATCAACATGAGCAATCAACACCTTATGATCACTATGAATAGAACTCAGAGTAGCTCCCCAAGTCTTAGGAAACTCATTTAAGAAGACATCATACATGAAAGCCCTATCAATCCTTGACAAAACAAGTTTCGCTCCTTGCTACATGTTATCCCAAGTAAATTTGGAGCCATTAAACTCCAATTCAATTAGTTTAGTATTGTTGATAAAATCATTAAAATCTTGCATAGAAGAGTAAGAACACTCAACAAACCCAAATCTATCCACAACAAATCCGATGGCATTAAAATCCCCCATCAATAAAATAGCTAGATCATTAGTCTTATAAAGAGCATCCTCCAGACCAGACCATAACTGAGATCTTTTTTTCTCCAGATTATGTCCATAAACAATCACAAGAACAAAGGCTTTGTTGTTATACATGACATCACATATAATGAACTGGTCAGAGTCTTCAATAACCCGAACATCAACCTCATTTTCCATCTACATGATAACCACTCTCCCCAGTGAATGACGATTATGGTTAGAAACCCAATTGCACCCTGGAAACAAGTTATTCATAACTTTCTAACAGACAAGAAATAATGACTTTATTGCTTTCAATCATCTCCATGACCTCTCTCTAACGTCTAGGTTTATTGAGCCCCTGGATGTTCCATGACATCATATTTAAGGAAATAACCATTAGGAACTCTTGCAGGGACTGGAGTCCTGCCAGCGTCAGTCAATTCAACATCAGCTTCCTCTTCATGATTATCAAGAAACTCCAAAACTCTAAAGTTATTGAGTGAAACTGGAATACCCACTGCTTTTTGTTGAGGGATCTTCACTACATTCCTTGGTGGAGATCTATGCTTCCTTCCTCCTTCTTTCCAAGAACCTTCAGACGGTGGAGTAGAGGTACCCACAAAACTATATATACTAGCTGGGGTAGCAGGATCTCCACCTTCAGTCCTTTTCCTTCCATTGCATCTTCCTTTGAGCCTTCCCCAACATTCTTGGGTCTCGAGTCAGGAAATTCCTCAAAAACCTATCCTTCACTCGACGGGCAATCGAAGAATAGTTCCTCTCCAGTTGATTTCTCTACCCAAACCTTCTTTTCCTTGGCTTTCCTTTCATTCACTGTAACGCAATCCCCCTGTCCATGTTTGAAAGTCCCACAGTCTTTGCAACACGTAGGAACCCATTCATATTCAGTTCTCATAGTGTCTTTAACCCCATCGTCACTTATGAGCGGTATTTCCAGCGGGAAGGAGGAGGTCGCTGGTACCAAGACTTGGATCCTGGCAAACTACAGTCGTCGAAGATCCCTTGTCAATGAGTCAGGTCTCAATGGCGTTCCAAGAACACTTCTAATCATACTAAAAACTTCATCGTCCCAGTGTTCCAAACGGAGGTTGTAAATATTCACCCAAATAGGTACCTCTATAAGCTTCACTTTCTCCAATGGCTCTCCTCGCTGCCATTTCTTCAATATCAATGGCTTCATAGCAACGAATCAAGGTCCTTGCTCTAGCACCACTTTCATTTCCTGTGGATCTGAGAACCTGATAATGAAGAAATCATTTCCTCGTGATACAATTTCCATATTCCCCTTGATCTTCTAGATCATTGATAGATTCTTATGCAATGTCGGCCAGGGTGGCTTTAACCCGATAACATATCAGACGATTGTGTTCTTCCATTTCACAAGGTTCCTCTAAACAATTTCCTTGGAGTACTTGATAGCCCTGTTGACCAACTCCACAGGTCTATGCTTGAGCATCCCTTCACTTGCATTCTGATGATTGAACAAATCTGTCTAGGAACGCTTTTCATTTGCAAAAATCACACCATTCCTTCCTCTATACCCTCCTTGAGCAGCCCTTGCATTCTGCAATGGCTCCCAAGAAAAAGAGAGGCCAGCCTCCCGGCCTATCACCTCAGCCGTCAGTGGTCTACCAGTGTTGTCGCCCCTCTCTCCACCCCTGTTTCCAGAGCGCACTTGTTCCACCATCAATTCTTGAAATATGGAATGAACACTATTTGGTGAAAGTAATGATAGAATAGAAACTATCTAAAATCCTCCTTAGTTTTCTTTATTACGATAATCTATTTTCTTGGAAGATGGTTGAGTTCTTCACATCACCATCTCTAACCTAAAATGACGATGACAAAACTCATAAATGTATATTTCTATATTGTGTACATGTGTGCAACCAAAAAGTGTGAATGTACAGTTAACAACATATATGAAAAATCAACTCAAGTGATTGTTGAAAACATAAAATTCACTTTTTTATTTTATTCAACCCATAATCTTGCTCATCTCACTTGGTTTATTAAAATTGCATCTATATTTGGATTCTAAAGTGTATGTAATCACATCAGTGTGTATCCTGTCATTAGACTCTTCCATCTCACTTTTTATTATTCCTTTAAACTGACTCATATTATTTTATATTCTTTTTCAGCATTTGATTTCTCCCAATAACACCCTTGTGAGGTATCAATTATTGGGTTGTAGGTTATCATTAATGCTACATAATATTTCATAATTTATATAGCAACTGAAGGCATCTAATGCATATATCATGTAAATCAAACATTTACAAGAATCTAAATAGCTTGATTAAAGCGAGCATTCATAGATTACCCGCATACCTTGTAATGTTGAGGCCCACCTCCCAAGGCTCAAGTAGAGTTTTTGGAATGATGACTGGCCCCACAAACCATCACATGCCTCATTTGTGCGCTTTATCCTCACTTGTCCACACTCCAAGATCAATGTCTCAACAGGTCAACCATCCTAGTACTACTTGAGACTGAGCACGCTAACCATAGAGTTCTTAGTGATGGGCTACTTAGAAAGAAGCTATATGGATAGTCCAATCATTCCTTTTAAGATTTTTTAATCTGAAGTCTCAAATCCTGAGATGTTACAATCTCCCCACCTAGGCTTTTGACGTCCTCGTCAAGGATAAACTATATATCCTTGTAATCTTTCTCCATTTCAGTGTAGACCTAGAATCACCCATGTACACTCAGCTCCCAATCACGGCTACCAGTAAAAGGGTGGTTTTATCATCACTGATAGCCCTTTCAAGAAAACCACACGGTTCAAAGACTAGCATGCCATAGGGCCAAGTAGGCCCCACCTACTTAATGGGAATTAGCTATGATACCATTTGTGAATGCATGAGCGCACGTCCTAGGCTCTAGAAGAGTTTTAATAATGATGATTGGCCCCCTAAACCGCCATTGGCCACATGTGTGTGCTTTATCCTCACTCATGCACAACCAAGGATCAACTTCTTGATTAGGTCACCCATCCTTGTACTACTCTTGGCTGAGTACGCTTAATCATAAAGTTCTTAGTGATGGGCAACTTGAAAATGAGGTGTACCTTGGTGATATGGGATGTCCAATCATTCCTTTTAAGATCATTTTAAATGAGGCCTCAAATCATGGGATGTTACATACCTTGTCTTAGGAGGACCCAGGTGTCCATAATCAAATTGTATAAGCAACAAGCATCAATCTAAAAATTGATTTTCAACCAAGTGTTAAAACATCTTAATGTCCTATCTTAGGGGGTTTTATGAGATTTTTGGATTTTTAGCAACAATTAGGGTTTGTGTTCCATGGCTTCTTATTTTTAAGGTTTATATACCAAAAATCAACATGTCGAACCTTAAAACTATTTATTCATATCTTCATTGTTCAAAAACACATATATTAGTCTAGAAAATATATTATTTGTTCGCATGATGGGCTCATGCTTGATTTCAACATCATATTTACATTTTTAGAGCATAGATTCATTAAGATTAATAAGATTAAGCCTTATCACATATTGATCCATACTATGTAGTTATACCTAAGTTTCAAGATTCAGAGTAAATCAAAGGATGGTTTAAGTCATTAGAGCCAACGTATGGTCATGGACATTGAGGTTTTATATTAATACATAAGCTATACATCAAGGGTTGGATATTAAAGAAACTCAGGGAACCAAATTTTGAATTAGCTTTTGAAAGAATGTCCATTTCATTTCTCACATGGCTATTATAAGTTCGATATATTATTATCCCAATGGATTATCCTAACAATTTCTATGTCAAAAGAAAGATAAACTTGATTCTAGAAATTATCTTGGAATTACCTCTATGAGTGATGAATGCATATCCATACAATTTTCTTGCAATTTTAAGATCATTTTTTCTCAATTACGTTATCTTTTGCATGCTTTTTTGCTTAGCTTTGTTGTTTTGATTTTGTCCTCAAGTTACTAGTATGCTTTATTATATTTCTCATTCTTATGCATAGAAAAGTAAAAATTATCTCAGAAGCACAATTGAAGTCCTTGCCCAAATTCATATCTCAATTCTAGAAGGAATTAGAAGGTTATAAGGAGAAATTCATTACAAAATAAGCAAGTGGAACAGGAGACCAGATTCTACGGTCACCTGACTAGCCCAACCAACCAAGGGTTCTTATCAAGTTCAATCCAATTGACTGACCAACTCCACTGGTTGGTCGGTTGGATTTCATCTCTCCAAAGTTAGAGGGTAGTAGTGCCACTGATGACATTATGGTCGGTCAACCCATCTTGTATGTCAGTTGTTTGGAATTGAACCTATCCAAGTTAGCAGCTTAGCATTTATTAGAGGTCTGCTTGTCAGTGGACCCACCTCATTAGTTGGTTGACTCACATGTAGCAAAATGCACTTGAAAGGAGCCACGTCGGCCAGACCACCTAACCAATCAGCCAATTGAAAATGACTTCCTCTAAGCCCATAACCACCATTATTATGGGTGCTTTGTCGGTCATCTAACCCACCACTCCAGTTGCCCGACCCATTCATTCTCTAAAAGACTCATTAGACAGAGAGTCAATTGGCATACCTTCTAGTTATTCGACCAATAACATGCCAGGCATTCCACTTAGATGATGATTGACCAACCCGCCTTCCTAGTTAGGCAACCGGTGCAACAGACTACGCGTAAAAGACACAGTCGTTGATCCAATTGGAAGCCATAGAGGCATTTGAATAAAACAAGATGTGAGTTAACTACCAGGGAGTGCCCACACTCAATTTCCAACAACGTTTTGGTGCAGAAGTCCAAAAAAGAAAGGAATGAACGAGGTTCTCTTCCTGGAGATCTTTGGATGTGTTGTTGTTGGAGAGGATACCTATAGTTAGAGACCTCTAGCTATTCACTTACTCTTCTCTAGTGACACACTTTGTCCTCTCCTCCCTTGTACGTGTGCATTTTCTATGGATATGAGTGATCAGATTGTATCATTGGGACATGAGTTATAGCTCCATTGCTCATTCTTTATATTAATTGTTATCAAACTTAGCATTCATTCATATATTTCTTGCTTTTTGAAATAATCATGCGATTAACATGATTGGTATAGTTCTATGTGTAGAGACCATGAGACTTAGGGTTAGATCCTTGAATGAATGTATAGAATTCTTGATGCAATCATGAAAGGAATTCTAAATGACGATTGGGTTATGATCTATGAGTAACAAGACATCAAGCCCACAGGGAACCCATTCCTTGTGCAACTTCTATTCTAAAAGAAGATGAGTTCACTTGATCCTAGTCTAGTTAGTTATGAATATTGAGTACTAATGGTTAGTATGAGTACATAGGTTATGATGGTGAATCAAACATGCCAATGTCCTCTTAATATTATCCCCAAGCCTCATTTTAATGGTTTTTCTGCAATGTGACTTTTAGTTCAATCATTATCTAATAATCACCCTCAACAATTTGTTTTTTAATATTGTTCTCAACAACAGGTTTATAAGAGGTTTCTTAAATATGTTATCTATTGGGTTTGACCCTTTTATATTGGAATTGATTTGTCCACTTGTAGGTGAGTGTCATTGCACTTGTGAAATGATTATGTAATGTATCTTAGGGAATTTGTTTGTGCATCAGAATATACATCAAATTTAGGAATCATTGTTGGGGACAACATGATAGCCTATGAGCCTCGTTGTTTTCAACTATTGGGATTTTTCTTTTTCAATCAATATTCATACAAATCTACTTGAATTTTTCTTCCTCGTTTTGAATATTGTCTCCTCTCCTTTTAGGTACTAGTGGTTCATACTTTGCTCCCAAAGTGTTGACACCTTTTGATTTGATCCAAAGATTGACAGGACTTACCACTGCCTAAAATGAGCATACCATAATAGCATGGATAAGGAAGATATCAACCACATGGTGAATCTGGCTCTATAATCTAGAGAGAGGTTCTTGTATAGGAGAAAAGTGCTATAAAAAATATAATAGGGACAAAGAGGTTGCCACCCTTGAATCTGAATGGTAGAAGCATATTATAGACTTATCAATCCCTAAGTCTACTAATGCACATCATCTAGTGGTTCCACCCACTATCACTACCCTAGAGTTTGAGATCTAATTGTAGTGGATCATCATGCTACAAAGCAACACTTTTTCCTAAAATGAAGTCAATAATTATCAAGACCACTTGCAGTGTTTTGTGGATCTTTGTTCCTTGTACAAGCACTATTGTGTCTAAAGATGCCTTCAAATTTTGGTTGTTTAAGTACTCATTATCAAACAAGGCGAGAAGCTATTACAATGCCATGAAAGGGGAAACATGATGACTTGGGAGGGTCTAAAAGCCAAGGTCCTAGAAAAGTACTACCCACATCCCTTGCTTACTAGATTAGGGTTAGATCACACATTTATCCATGGTCCAAGTGAGTCCCTTGTTAAGGCTTAAGAAAGGTTCAAGGATATTCATCCTCAATGCCCAAATCACAACATCCCACATGTCTAGTTGATAAAGATGTTTTGTTGTGGTGTTGAAAAGGACACCAAGAACTTCCTTGATTCCTCATCTAGAAGAAACTTCATATTCTAAACCAATGACAACATGGGAAGTTGTCAAAAGAGGTTACAAAAACTTGTCCTATTTTAGAAGAGGACAGGGAGGTGTCCTCAAGGTGTCTAAGGATGGAAATAGTTCTCAATTCAAATATATAGCATTGTCTTTGAAGAAGTTGGACTTTAAGCAATCCAGTCTGGAGTCATCTTTCAACACTTACGATAATAGGACAGCCAAAACATTCACAACAACAAGTCAAGTTTGTTGATCTCTTCTATGAAGTATGCAAGGTCCATGACCACTTCACCATCAACTTCCATCGTCCTATATAATGTAATGGTGAAAAATATTGAATCCCAACATGAAGGGCAACTTTAGACATCCCTTTCTAGGATGGCCTTTCTGATATTCTAGCATGGTCAAAGTATTTGAATATTCTCTTAACCTAGAAGTATACTATTGAGGAGTATGAAATAGTGAATCTAGAAAGGGCAACTTTAGACATCATACTCAATAATATGTCCAAGAAATAGAACGATCAAGGTTCCTTTGGGATTGCCTTCTATTGTAGAGTCAACACTTGCATAAAGGGGCTAGCATATTTGGGTGCCAATGTCTCAATTATGCCATATAGTCTATGCCAAAGGTTGTGATTCACCGAGCTAGTTCCCATAGCCATGACCATTTAGCTAGCAAATTCCTCTATGATAAGGCCTATGAGGATCTTAGAGGACATCATGGTCAAGGTTGGAAAGGATACTTATGTTCCTTGTGACTTAGTAATCGTATATATCCAGGAGGATCTTTGGTTTCCTCTCATCTTTGGCTGCCCATTCCTAGCTACAACCCAAGCTTTGATTAATATAGAAGTGTGTACAATTATTTTGAAGTTATGGAGACAATAATTTGAGTTTAGAGTGTTTTAAAACTTGAAGGGGCCTATAATCTGTGAAAAGGTCTTTTTGCTTGATCGTATTTTCAAACTATATCAACTTAGACAAGATAGTGATTTGTGGGAAAATCCTTTGCAAATGGCCTTAACTAATCTCAAAGGTCTAGATTTTGATAATGAACATTTTAGACAATGTTGGTTTCACTTGGGTACCTATCATAGGAACCAAATGTTGAATTTAAAGAGCTAAAAATGAAATCAATTGTTGAAGAAAAGGCAGAGCCACCCAAGGAACCTGAGATGAAAGCCCTGCTTGAGGGCCTGAAATACATTTTCCTTTACGAGCAGAACTTTTGCCTCATTATCATCGATTCAAATCTCACAAAAGAATAAGAAGACGTGCTGATGGCTGAGACAGAGAAAAGAAAGGATTTAGTGTGAGTCATTTGACAGGTGTTGAACCCCATTTTTTCTCACTAAATTGACATTCAGTATAAATGTCAATTCTCTGGCTAAGTCCATTCCACATTCCACACATTTTCTACATTGTCTTTTTCTCCACATTTCTTTCCATTCCACCTATTTAATCCATTCATATCACCACTTCTACTCAATTTGGGTTTTCTTGTGAAGAAACCTTCTTTTCAAAAATAAACTGCAATTTTCTCTTCAATTATGATTTTCTATAATCCTTTTTCCTTTTTTGCACAATTGATTTATCCTAAGTAATATGCTCCTTTTTTCCCCATAGGTATTCAACTATTTTTTTGATAAATCTGAGGGATAATCATAAATAATCTCTATCCTTACATTTTTCTACCATTTTCTGTACAACAATATATAAATTACTAGAAAATTTGGACACAAGATTTATCCAAATCAGAACACTTGGAGGATTTGATCCATTCACCACATGCCATATGTAAGTTTGCCTCAATCCTCATGCCATGCCAAGTGGCGCATCAAGGCGATCTGTGACATCTTCCTAAAGATTTGGTTCAGAACCCCAAATCATAATTTCATCCTATAAATACCCCCCATAAATCCACCATCTTCAGGAACCTCCTAAAGCTAGAGATTTGACCTTCCTCTCTCTTTACTTTCCACATCAATTAAAGGATCCTTCCCCTAACACCATCTACCCTTTTAGCACCTTTAGGCCGCTAAAATTAATAATATGATTGTGTTTCCTAATTGTTTTGTCTACTTTAACTACCTTATATACTCCAACTACTTTAATTGTTTATATTTTATTAACACTGCATATGTGATACTACAATCTGTTCTTTTTAATTTGATCTTGAATGAAATTTTAGATCTTTTTCATAACCCACATATTCTTATCATCCTCTAGCACATCCTATGCATTGATCGTAATCACCAGTAAGGGATCTCCGAAAGGAAGTTATGAGGTGGAGTAGGACCCCAATCAACTTAGAAAGATGGTAATGATGGGAAGGACGCAGACATTTTTAGGTCTAAAGCCCACCCACAAATAGTCTTTTTTAAACTATCACTTTGCTTTCATTTTTTGTTTTGATCAATCTAAAATTGTTTTCCCCCAAATTTTATAGAAATATCTCAATGATGGTTTATTGGGTGCGATGGGGGTTCTCACCCTTCCCCAGTCATAACAAGATCTTCACACCTGAATCATGCAGTTTTTTTTGTTCTATTATTTTCCTACCTATCCAACCTGGATGACATATCATTTTTCCACAACATCTTAATTTGTTTTTCCTTCATTTTATACATAAAATTTAGCAGCAACTCCAAAGCCTCTTCTTTCTTTATTTCCCATGTGACCATAAAACTAAGTTTTACTACAAAAATGATTAATATATACATTATTCATATATTTTTGGGCTCTGTGCAATAGATTGGCGACTCTGTTGGGACCGGCAGGACGATCTAAATCAAATCCCCATTTTTGTGAAATTAAGCATTTTCATGACTTTTTTCTTTCTTTCTTCTCTTCTTTGATTTTGTCCCTATTTTCTTGTTTTTCTTGGGGTGTCCTTTGGCATGTGGATCGAGGTGATCCACTACCACCTCCCCTACTGTCATTGTGTAGTTCTGATGGATTCATGTAACGTCCCTGGATTTGCACCTTCTCAAAACCCCATGGAGAGGAGAAGACAAAATCCGAAAATGTTAGCAATTATATCAGAGAGCGATGCGAAAGCATAATACGCATACATGAACATACGACTATAGACTTACACCATGACATTCTCAACATTCAACATGTATATTTATACAACATGAATTATTACACAAAAGATTTACAGTTACATATTGAATGAAAATTCTACAATCTATGAACATGTATGCTATCTAGGATCTTAGACAATAGGTAACCTGAACAACTTGCTCACACCCTATTCTTTTTCTCCCATGCTATCTCTGAACCTAAAACATACGTGAAACAAATGAATCAACAAAAGTTGGTACGTGGAATTAAAGAGCTATACTATGGTGGCATATTGAAAATACTTGAAAAAGAAGAAAGAGAGAAAGAAACATTATTTAATGGCAGAAAATCAGGTAAACCCAAGTTATTAATCATATTTCAATGGACATGTATTACTATGGTGGACTTAGCACAAACATATATTATTGGGCCCTATCCCCGCGTACCTTGTACCATTAGGGATCTCCTCGCGTACCTTGTACCATTAGGGAGGTGCTAGTCAACATTAATACTTTCCCTCTCTAATAGGGAGATTAATGAACCATCAATAACTACATTCCATTTTCTTTCTTTAGTGTTCTTATTGTTCAAGGCAGAAATGACAATACATATAGATCTACATCCAACAATGTATTTCAAATACAAGCAAGCAAGTACATATATTTAACATCCAGCAAATCTAGTCATATAATTATATCCACGTACCTGAGTACATATATTCCTCACATATCCATGATCATCTAGATAATCTATTCAGCACCTGATTAATAACAAATATTCATCATTAATACAAGGTTCACCGTTATTAATGGTATTTTGTTCCAGTTTAGGATTTAGGTCAAATCTAGGTTTAAATGATCCTAAATGAGTTTCTAATATTTTTATATTGATCAATAAGTCATACTAAGGGTCTGATACAATTTTCATATTTTTCTAATGCTTTATCTATTTTCTAAAATTATTATGAGATAAAAAGCATCTTATAAGTCATTAATGGAGAAAGACATAATATTTTGGCAATAAAGTTCTGATTAGGTTCAACATATTGTCTCTACATGATATTACGGTCTGGAATAAAGTTTTTCAGAAATTATGTCAATAAATATCATTTACTACATTTAATACATCCTAACAAAAGCATCATCTTGTAAATTAAAAACTAGCAATAATGATGCTTCAAAGGTCTGATCTAAGGGTTTCATCATGAATAGGGCATTTTTCTGAATCCAGGGGTACTTTTGGGGGATTTATAGGACACTAGAGCTATTTTTAATTGAATTTCTAAGCTTTGATAACTTTCTAGATATTAAGAAGATGATTTATCTTATAGCCAATCAAGATTTGCCACATGGCTCCTTAGGGGGCACAGTACCCAACCTGGGAAAAGGCTGAGTCGGCCGGTCCAACCTTGGTTAGGCCAGACCCAACCCTCTCTCTCTCGCTGCCCTCGCCCAACGACTGCGTGTATTCTGGTGTGTACTTAGATCATGGCATCAAGCCACCGCCATCGTGAGCCTTCTCTCCGATGAGCGTGTGCCAAGGTCAGGGCCTGGACCTGATTCAGAAAACTAAACATGCCCCTCCATCGTCGTGCCTATAGGATACATCCAACACGAACCCCGCTCCCCGCAAGAGGCCTCACGCCACCACAGACGTGTTCTCCGACTAGATGCCGCCCAAGTCAGCTTTGAGCTGCCCTCTCTGATCTGATTTGCTAGGAGCCGACTGGTCTGGATGTTTGTTGTGGATCGGTGTACCTCCTCGCACTGCCTCGCGTGAACGCGAGCCTGCCCTACGCCTACCTAGATCAGTTCTAACAGCGTATACTCCATGGTATCCCCTCTGAAACAACACTGTCACGTAGCCTGATAGAAAGCCTCGGAGGTTTAGGGATGCTTGAGTGGTTGTTCCTGATCCCGACCTATTGCTGCAGTGGAGCCATCGCTGTCGATGTTGCGTGGGAGGTCTGCAGTGAGCTAGCTCCTCTCAACTCAACCTCCTCTCCGAAAGATGATGGCGCTAGAGCACATCAACGGAAGTGCTTGGAGAGGGGGCGAGACCTCTTCTAGTGTCCGTACAGACAACAAGATCATCGTGGGTTTAGGCTACGAGGTTGGTATTGGGTATTAGGATCGGCTGCGTCAAGGTCTAAGGAGGCACCTCTGACTGCAGATCAGGCACCCAAGCTCGAGATTGGAGTCTGGCTATTGTAGGAACCAACCTTCCTACCTGACCAAGGAACCCTCGGTAACAAGCTGTAACTTCTCTAAAGTCTGGGACTGGAGCAGTGGCTGGGTCACTCTAAAGCATGGGGAGGATCTCGATGGCATGGAGATAGCAATGGCAGGCACGATCCTTGTCAAGGTGCATAACTAAGTACATTGCTGCCTGCTTCACGCAATGTCAAGGAGCCTCAACTATTGCCACTGCATGTGAGCTATAATGGAGAGTAGAGAGAGGCATGGTTCCAACGTTGCCCATGAGAGTTACTGAGATCCTAGAATTGTGGTGGATTCAAACAATTAAGTTAACAAACCCAAACTCCTCGCACAGACTAATTCCACTAGATCCAAGAAAGAGTCACCTGCTCCTATGTTCTCAGAGGAAAGCCAGGTCTTTGGTTTCTCAAACCTTGGCCAAACATGCTCCCCAGCCAGGCTGGTTTATAATGGCCAAACATGAAAATTGAAGCCTGAAGTATATGATAAACTTTACTTTGGGATTTGAGTAACTCCCTAGCCATGATTTCAAATAAATTGAAATTTGAAACATTGATACCCTTGGTCTAACATTAACTAATAAACATAATAAGACCAAAATAAATGTGTGTTCACCCTTCAGTTAAGATAATCCCAATTGGTACCCATACTAAGATTTTGAAGTCAAGCATGCATTAAATGACATCTAAAAGTGTCGACACAAGTTCAACTTAATTTAGTCAATCACATCACACCTCAAGCGACACTAAAATCATTTTACACCAATATGTCTTCAAATATTATATTAGATATTGAATTCTAAAATCGAGGTTATCACATTCACCCCATCTTATATGGAATTTCGTCCTCGAAATTCAACTAGTCTCATTCTTAAGCTGATATCAAGGAGTTGTGGATGCCTCTAGGCCACCACTTCTAAGTGCTAAGAGTATCATTATTCGGTCATGTTAGGATATTCAATCATGTAAGGTGTACCCACCCCACCTTATATAGGTTGAAGCGTCATTTTTTATAAGGAATTGTAGCATCCCTTAGTGTCTTAGTCATCACATGACATTCTTACATTTTAGGATTTACATCCTCATAGTCACTTAAGGATAAGGATTTTATTCATACATATGTATATAAGATGGTATTATTCAAGGTTCAATCTTTCACTCCACTAACGCATGTAAGGCGATATCAAGCATCATTTACTAGAATGTTGGCACTTAACATCACTAGTCTAGCTTTATGATCAACATCATATCATAATTTTATCATGTGAGAGGGTCCTAGTTGTCATGCTTGAATATTAGGGTTTCACCTCATGGTGTAGTTAATTCTCAAACTATAAGCTTGGATTTAGAAGGATTAAGGTTAAGCACTATATTGTCATGCAATATATGATCCAAAGGGACCTTTGTGTTAAGATCATGCTTTCGTAACATTTATCTTTCATATATGATAGAAGGGGAATGAAAATATACTAGGCCGATCTTATCATGATTTCAATCTTGGGTACTACATGTATGATATAGTGGGGAAATATAGAATAGGTCAAACTTATACGAGTGACTCCTCATATATAAATCATCTATATAGCTCAAGTGAGGTTTCTATCATTGTATATTAAGAAGGAGAAGAAGAAGGGAGAACATGTATTTTGAGTATCTTTTGCACAAAGCATCATACTCTCATAACTAGAGTTCATATATTACCTCACTTGCAACTAATGATGAGATTCACAAAATATGTCACTCCATCTAGAACCTAACTCAGCCAAAGGATTGACTTTATCATATGGGTCATCTACCCATCCTTTTCTTTTACCCAATTATCACATATAGATTTGAATCATGCATAAGGACTCAACTCAACACTCAAGAGTAATCTAGTGTAGGACATTTTGTTAACACGTATCTCATATATTGGAGGCTAGGTCCTATGACCTTCTCCCTGTGGGTCTTACTCTCTCTAGAGTTCACCACATATCTCATCCTACCACTAGATATCATCCTTGTATAAGAGCTTGAGGCTCATGCACACTCATCTCTATATTAACTTAGCTTATCTTAAGTAAGAAAAAGGAATGTACTTTCATCATCAAGATTTTGCATAAATTCTACAAAATTGGATTCAACAAGTATACAACTTAAACCTTTTTTAAGGTAACTTATACCATCAGAGATCAAACTTAGATAAGATTTCACATGCTTATTTCAACTATCATTCTATCATCTAATCTATGTATCACATATCTTGATAAGGCTCTAGACATCTAATCTAGACTACTGTCTCTTCTAGACTGATGTCACTCCCTTTCACTTAGGTTGCATGAACACTAACTACTCTACAGTGCGAGGGACACATTTTTTTATATATTTACATATATATAATAAAATATTATATAGTTTTTCTCTGAGAAAGAAGACGTCAGAGAAAACACTCGAGGCTCGAGCTGATTGGAAAACAAAACCAAATCAGCAAAATCGAGTGCCCCACACATAGTAGATAGTTTAGTGCCCTATAACCTAGTGAAATGGTGATAACATGGTGTATACTAGTGTAGCTACCCAATACATATGAGCTCTATATGCAAAGGGTTTCAGACACTTGTCTAAACCTAGTTCTCAAACATCTAGGTTCTAACCTAGAGGCTAAGTCAAACCTTATTCCTATAAAACAACTTACTAAGTTTCTAGGATTTAGTGTGGAAGGTGAAATTTAGTTTTTATGTTTCAAGGTGAGCAAGTTGTTAGGTGTAGCTATTGTTCATGCTCTGATACCAACTGTAACGTCCCCAGATTTGCACCTTCTCAAAACCCCATGGAGATGAGAAGAAAAAATCTGAAAACATTAGCAATTATATCAGAGAGCGATGCAAAAGCATAATACACATACATGAACATACAACTATAGACTTACACCATGACATTCTCAACATTCAACATGTATATTTATACGACATGAATTATTACACAAAAGATTTACAGTTACATATTGAATGAAAATTCTACAATCTATGAACATGTATGCTATCTAGGATCTTAGACAATAGGTAACCTGAACAACTTGCTCACACCCTATTCTTTTTCTCCCATGCTATCTATGAACCTAAAACATACGTGAAACAAACGAATCAACAAAAGTTGGTACGTGGAATTAAATAGCTATACTATGTTGGCATATTGAAAATACTTGAAAAAGAAGAAAGTGAGAAAGAAACATTATTTAATGGCAGAAAATCAGGTAAACCCAAGTTATTAATCATATTTCAATGGACATGTATTACTATGGTGGACTTAGCACAAACATATATTATTGGGCCCTATCCCCGCGTACCTTGTACCATTAGGGATCTCCTCGCGTACCTTGTACCATTAGGGAGGTGCTAGTCAACATTAATACTTTCCCTCTCTAATAGGGAGATTAATGAACCATCAGTAACTACATTCCATTTTCTTTCTTTAGTGTTCTTATTGTTCAAGGCGGAAATGACAATACATATAGATCTACATCCAACAATGTATTTCAAATACAAGCAAGCAAGTACATATATTTAACATCCAGCAAATCTAGTCAAATAATTATATCCACGTACCTGAGTTCAGATATTCCTCACATATCCATGATCATCTAGATAATCTATTCATCACTTGATTAATAAAAAATATTCATCATTAATACAAGGTTCACCGTTATTAATGGTATTTTGGTCCAATTTAGGATTTAGGTCAAATCTAGGTTCAAATTGTCTTAAATGAGTTTCCAATATTTTATACTGATCAATAAGTCATACTAAGGGTCTGATACAATTTTCATATTTTTCTAATGCTTTATATATTTTCTGAAATTATTATGAGATAAAAAGCATCTTATAAGTCATTAATGGAGAAAGACAAAATATTTTGGCAATATAGTTCTGATCAGGTTCAACATATTGTCTCTACATGATATTACAGTCCGGAATAAAGTTTTTCAGAAATTATGTCAATAAATAACATTTACTACATTTAATATATCCTAACAAAGGTGTCATCTTGTAAATTAAAAACTAGCAATAATGCTACTTCAAAGGTCTGATCTAAGTGTTTCATCATGAATAGGGCATTTTTTTGAATCCAGGGGTATTTTTGGGGGATTTATAGGATACTAGAGCTATTTTTAATTGAATTTCTAAGCTTTGATAACTTTTTGGATATTAAGAAGATGATTTACCTTATAGACAATCAAGATTTGCCACATGGCTCCTTAGGGGGCGCAGTACCCAACCTGGGAAAAGGCTGAGTCGGCCGGTCCAACCTTGGTTTGGCCAGACCCAACCCTCTCTCTCTCGCTGCCCTCGCCCAACGGATGCGTGTATTCTGGTATGTACTTAGATTAGGACATCAAGCCACCGCCGTCGTGAGCGTTCTCTCCGACGAGCGTGTGCCAAGGTCTGGGCCTAGACCCAGTTTAGAAAACTAAACATGCCCCTCCATCGTCGTGCCTGCAGGAGACATCCAACATGAACCCCGCTCCCCGCAAGAGGCCTCACGCCACCACAGACGTGTTCTCCGACTGGACGCCGCCCAAATCAGCTTTGAGCCACCCTCTCTGATTTGGTTTGTTAGGAGTCGGCTGGTATGGATAGTTGTTGTGGATCGGTGTGCCTCCTTACACTGCCTCGCGTGAACGCGAGCCTACCCTATGCCTGCCTAGATCAGTTCTAACGGCGTGTCCTCCATGGTATCCCCTCTTAAACAACACCACCAAGTAGCCTGATAGAAAGCCTCAGAGGTTTAGGGATGCTTGAGTGGCTGTTCCTGATCCCGACCTGTTGTTGGGGTGGAGCCACCGCCATCGCTGTTGCATGGGAAGTCTGCAGCGAGCTAGCTCCTCTCAACTCAACCTCCTCTCCAAAAGATGATGGCGCCGGAGCACATCAACGGGAGTGCTTGGAGAGGGGGTGAGACCTCTTCCAGTATCTGTACAGACAACAAGATCATCGTGGGTTCAGGCTACGAGGTTGGTATTGGGTATTAGAATCAGCTGCGTCAAGGTCTAATGAGGCACCTATGACTACAGATCAGGCACCCGAGCTCGAGCTTGGAGTCTGGTTATTGTAGGAACCAACCTTCCTACCTGACCAAGGAACCCTCGGTTAGAAGCTGTAACTTCTCTAAAGTCTGGGACTGGAGCAGTGGCTGGGTCACTGTAAAGCATGGGGGAGGATCTCGATGGCATGGAGATAGCAATGGCAGGCACGATCCTTGTCAAGGTGCATAAATGAGTACATTGCTGCCTGCTTCACGCAATTTCAAGGAGCCTCAACTATTGCCACCGCCTGTGACCTATAATGGAGAGTAGAGTGAGGTCTGGATCCAACGTTGCCCACGAGAGTTACTGAGATCCTAGAATTGTGGTGGATTCAACCAATTAAGTTAACAAACCCAAACTCCTCACACAGACTAATTCCACTAGATCCAGAAAAGAGTCACCTGCTCCTATGTTCTCGGAGGAAAGCCAGGTCTTTGGTTTCTCAAACCTTGGCCAAACATGCGCCCCAACCAGGCTGGTTTATAATGGCCAAACATGAAAATTGAAGCCTTAAGTATATGATAAACATTACTTTGGGATTTGAGTAACTCCCTAGCCATGATTTCAAATAAATTGAAATTTGAAACATTGATACCCTTGGTCTAACATTAACTGAAAATCATAATAAGACCAAAATAAATGTTTTTTCACCCTTCAGTTGAGATAATCCCAATTGGTACCCATACTAAGATTTTGAAGTCAAGTATGCATTAAATGACATCTAAAAGTGTTGAAACAAGTTCAACTTAATTTAGTCAATCACATCACACCTCAAGCGACACTAAAATCATTTTACACCAATATGGCTTCAAATATTATATTGGATATTGAATCCTAAAACCGAGGTTATCACAATTCCCCTTTTCTCTATCATTTTCTAAGTTTTTTGCTATCACTTTACAATATTGACTATGCTTCCCTCTTTAGAGCTTTGGGTTCTCTTCCCTAGATTTTTTTATTTTTCTAAAATGAATAAAAAAAATCAAATCAGGAGAGGCTGGATAAGAATATATGGGTTCGGTACATGATTTTTTCTTTCTTAAATAACATTGTGATTGGCTCTTTACCCGCATATGACTTGTTGTCATGTTTTATGGGATTGGTTTAGAAAATGATATAAGTATGAAGTTGCACTCTACATTCTACAAAACTATGCGTCATAGAACGGATAAAAACCTTACATTGAATCCCTGGAAGCGACGTGGTGTGTTAGTAAAGGTACCATCATAGTGTTAATATGGACGTCCAAAGGCCTTGAAATCACCCCCTCTCCTAGCACTCACGACTATTTATGACCTCCGTAGACCCAAGGTGTATTGGGAGCAGTACCCATGTCCATTGAACTTAGGTTACCACTCTCTACGAATGTCATATTTAAATAGAGAAATTAAGGACCAACCCCTCTTATGAAGGTCACGTTTGAGTGAGGACGTAAGGTGGATCGAAATGCATGGGATAAAAAGGGGAGGGTTATTTCCTTCCTATGCATTCTTATTGTCATGGTTACTAAAAATTTTGAGATTTTTGCTTACCCCTTTGTGCGTAGATTAACAATCAAGTTCAAACTAAAACAATCCTTTTAAAGATTAAAAATTATTTTTAACTGAAATATTTTTTTCATATATTGAAAATATATTTCAAACTCAAACAATCTTTTTAAAGATTAAGAATCTATTTCTAACTCAAACAATCTTTTTAAAGGTTAACAATCCATTTCAAACTCAAACAATCTTCTTAAATCTTAGCAATCCATTTCAAACTCAAATAATATTTGTAAATATTAACAATCTTTTCAAACTCACATAATCTTTTTAAAGATTAAAAAAAATCGATTTCAAAATCAAACATAATTTTTAAGGATTAACAATCATTTTAAAAATCAAACCAACCTTTTTAAAGATTAATCATATTTCCAAATCAAATGATCTTCTTAAAAGGATAGCAATATTGTCAAATATTAACAATCTTGTTTCAAAATTTGTTAAACGGTGTCTAAAAGAGTAAACGACTCTCTTTACTAAGTTTCCTACTTAAAAACCCTATCAAGACACATGGTTCTTAAAATTTGATTGAGACATCACTTCCCAATGTCGGGTCTGCCCATCACTATGGTCCTAGACTACAACCTAAAACTAAACTACCAGCTCCTTTCATGCTTACATGTGTGGTCCTAGACTATGACCTAATACTAGATAATCATGTGCATTTCATGCCTACATCTATGGTCCTGGACTACGACCCAAAACTGAACCACCACCTATACCCCCAATTTAGTGTCCAATTACGTGATTCCAAGTCAAGTTTCCCTCAATGTTGAATGATCATCGCTTCCAAGGGGAAAGAACCCCCAAGAAAAACTCCTCAAACTAGGAGGAAATTAGTGTATCATGGATTTTGTCAAGGGTTTCAGTTTGGGAACCACTCTGGATGAGATACCTTAGATAGGAAAGTGCTTGATTGAGAAAAATTTCTATCCTATAAGGGGATACATTAGTTTTAATCAACCACTCAAGCCTCCACCTTTCCCTCCTCTTTTTAATAACCCTCTGGCGATAACTAGTGAAGAAACGCCATACCCCACTAACACCATAACGTGTTATTCCACTTCCATTATCTAAAATTTTTCTCCACCATGACATTGGCAAGTACATCTCGCGCTAAAATTGAATTATCCATCTACCTATCCCAAGCTAGGGGCAGTTTCTATCACTTAAAATCTATAAAAAAGAATAAAAAATATACTACCACATGTATCTTCATCACAAGGACATAATAAAGGACAAGGAGTATCCTATTGAATGTGCCAAACAAAGCGGGAAGTCCTCTTAGCCTCTTGACTGATATAATACATGTGGTAGAAGTCATCACTAAATATCCTCTCATTTATTAGTACACCTTACTTTTGAATCACATTGAATTGAATTTCAAGACTTCATGGGAGATCAAGGAACCCCTACTTCACCTAGTGCAACAAATAATTGACGCAAATCGAAAGCATCAGAGTTGACTAACAGTCCATTAGCAACGTCAAAGGGGATACTGAACGCAACAAGCAAGACAAGTTAGTTGGGGGGGCGAAGAAAATAGAGACCATAGTAGTACCTAAAGATTCCACCTCTCAATAAGACCCTCTGTAATGCACACTAGAACTTCCAGTTAATGTTCCCTTTATGCCTCCACCAAACATTGGATATGAGGAAGGGTGGCATTACCCTGGGGCTATTCGAGCAAGGATCTCCATATCCCAACTCGTCAACACCATTCTTTCCATATGACATGTGGAACCCCCACTAGCATCAACCAAAGTCATTTCAACTAGGGCCCACCCTTCCTAAACACTATGGCAGTCCCAATTACTCTAGAAGTGGCAACTCCATCTTGGATCCTATAGGTGAGACTAAGGGGAAAAAAGAAGGAGGTGAAAGCTATAGCTGTAAAGGATGATACCAATGAGGTTGAGAAGGCCAACATCATAGTGAAAGTTCAAACCCAATACCATATTTTCCAAGGACTTGTACCTAGCCTACATTCCTTTTATCCATCATCACATTCCCGGTATGATCTGTACATGGAAGAAATGTATGAATTTCTTCCACCAGTAACGAGATACCACCAAAGACAATCAACCCGTTTGGTGATACTTGTGGTGCCCCCTCACCAAGAGGTCACAGCTCCAAAATGTATCATCACATACCCCTCCTGCTCATGATTCTATAGAAGATCAAAAATTTCTACCATTTCCCAAATGTGATGCTACTAGACAACTTAAACATGCCCAAGTCCCACTAGTACTCCAAAAACGGGGATTCAATGGTACACATGAAGGAATATTGCTCATATTTGGTAGAGGTACAAGACGACGACAAGGTACTAAAATATTACTATGCACTGACCCTGACAGGTCCAGATTTAGCATGGTACAACAAACAAGACATGATAACTGTCACCACTTGGGACAAGATGTTCAAGGAGTTTGTTGATCATTATGCTTGAAATCTAGACCATGCCCCTACTAAGGAATACTTGGAGGAGTTACAATATAAGGCAGAGAAAAGCTTGTTCAAGTTTGTCGGGCGATGGAGAGAGCTAGCCGCTCAGCTAGAATTCAAGGCCACATATAAAGAGGCCCTTGAAATGGTAATCAGAGTAGCCACATCGACCCTCACTACCATGTTATCCCTACAAAGTTACAATAACTTCTCTTAACTAATACAAGCAGGAGTCTGGATCAAGAATTGAGTAAAAACGAGGTCTACTAGAACATAGGACTCTCATTTTAGCCTTAGTCCACCTCTACGATGACCACTGAGAAGTCCAAATGGAACAAGGCTAAGCCAACATACTCAATGGTGGGAGATGACTAATCTCAGAAAAAAAAACAAGCAACAATAAACAACCATCTAGATTTTGTCGATTCAGGCTCCAACAACACGGGAAACCAACATCATGATGCCTTAATAACAACAAGATTCAACAACACCACCACACTATCAGCCTCAATACATACCTCTATAATATTTGTGGTTGCAAAACAACTTATATGGGTACCCACCACACCATTTAAAATGCATGTACATCTAGTTGGAGGAAGCACCCCTTCGAGTAAGACGAAACCTCAAGTGGAGCCAACAACCTTGGATCCAACATCACAAGAGCCTTCCAAGACAAAAAGAGAGTTCACTCCATTAGGAGCTTACCTTAGCACCATGTTTTTGGACATCAAGCATCTACTGAAGTTTCCCACCATCAGGGAACCTCCCAATCCTTGAAAAAGAGTTACAATGCCAACACTTTTTGTGACTTTCATCGGGCCAAGGGATACAAGATAGATTTGTGCCTTGTGCTCAAGCATGCATTACAAGACTTAATCAGATCCGGTGAGGTCAACACAATCACATCATAGGAGATTCCCTCATATTCCAACATTATAGTTGTCACATCATCACCAGAAGATCCAGTACATGGGCTTATCCTTCCTTTAGACTAAGCCATCAAGTATTGATCCTGAAGCACAAGCATCATCTGTTCTATCCAAGAGAGGAAACTGATGATTCCAGTAAGCACCAAGAAGCCCATCAACATACGTGGAACTCGCCAAGGGAAAAGGGTAGATGATGTGGGTCCCTAAGGCTCTTTTCCTACCAAAGGTTCAACAAACTATGGTTCCTCATCCCATAATGGTGGTAAAGTCTACAGTCTCCAAGCAAACCACACCAAACATGGCCTAGAACGCTGCCCCAATAGAAGGGTCTTCAACTCTCAATAAGGAGAGAGAGAAGGTAACTACATATGTAGGAGTCCTTACTAGAGTATGAAAAGAGAATAAGAATAAGGTCTCCATTCTAGAAATAAACTCAAAGTAGATACCTCCAATCCTGAGCTTTGTAGAAAAAGCAATCCAAAAGGCTCAGACATAAAGTTTCTAGAAGAACCTAAAGGGGAAGTGTCTCTAACTAAAGTGATGCAAATTTCTCCCACACACTATGAAGCAGTTACACAGACACTTGAAGGGGAATTACATCTCCAAAGATGTCAGACCAAAAGTACTTGTGGCCACCATTTGGTTAATCACGAAGCTCCACCTGATCTCATCTTCCCAAAGATGAGATGCCCACCTGAGGGAGTCACAACAAGTCTTGTTGATCACTACCATATACAAGGGCCTAAAAACCCCTTCTTGCATGGTCAACAACGATGCATGCCTAAACTTTTGTCCCCTCAAGATGCTCGTTAGCTTAAGAAAGGATACCTTTGACCTACAACTAACAACAAAGAAGGCAACCTCCTTTTATGGGGAAATCAATGACGTCCTAGTGGAGATCACTATCAAACTACAAATTGGACCACAAACTTTTGCATTACTATTTGTGGTTATGGAGTTGAGTCCCTCATTTAACCTTCTCCTAGGAAGGTTGTGGATTCATCAAAACATGGTGGTTCCCTCATCACTACACCAAAGACTGATGCCATCATCACAATCCAGGCCAATAACCCTGACACCATAGACTGTATCAAAGAAGATGACCTCTAGTTTTTCTTTGAGATGCTACATATAACTAACATTATTTGGGTGCATGCCACCATAAATAAGATGATCCTACCATCTCCAGTACAACCCTACATTGTTTGCTCTATAGTCACGGGAGATGAATATACATCAGGATCAAGGTCTTGGAGTTATATGCCAAGGGCATATAAATATATTCTAGATCCCTCCAAGACAAAAGGGGTTGGGCCTAAGATTATGTGGTCCATCCTATGAAGAACCTAGATCACCCTATGGATGTCATATTAATTGGAAGCCAGCAACATTGTGCCCTACTACAATGGACTTGAC